>JAJOOO010015422.1:0-39168 GCA_029582685.1 Solanum piurae | reverse complement strand
GGGGGGAAATTGAGTGAAAATTCAAAGAAAAAATTGAATTTCTTGTCTCTTTTCCAAGGCCAACAGTGAAAGGATGAGCAATTTCTAAAAAAGGGGAAAGGGGATGGGGACACATTTGCTGCAAAAAAGGAGGACGACGCGTACGACGGACACTGTTGGCACCGTTGCTGATGTTGACGGGTCGGAGTCGTACTTTTTCTGAGTTTTCTGGATGATTTCGTGTGAAGAAGACGAGGGCAAGTACGGGGGTGGGGTCGTTCGGTACTAGCAGCACCCATTCCTAGGTTGGCGTGTTTCTTTTTCTAGTTTTTTGTGTTGGAGAAGAAGGACATAGGTCGGGTATCGGGTTTATTGCTGTTGTACGCTGGAAAGTAAATGGGTTTGGGTTTATTGGAGAAATATTGTATTGTTGATGGGGTGTATGTTGTTGTATTCACTACAAAAAACATGATGGTATAGAACTATGATAGTTGAAAAAGTGGGGCCCAGCGCGCGTTGAACAAAGCTTTCAATCTATTTTGTTTATATTGCCACGTAGGCCAAAAAGGGGTACAAAATTACTTAAAAAATAAGTTCGGGGAGGTAATAGGACCTTAGTAAAGGTTAGGTGTGTCTCAGGAATTTTGGGTATACGCTGAGGAGGTACTTATGCATTTTCCCTTTTAAAAATAAAGCATGACACCTATTTATATATTAAAATAAATCACTACCACCCAACATATCATGAAAATTTTATGCTTACACTTTCTATGAGATAATATATATAACGAAGCATATTAAATGTAGACAAAATTTACATTATGCATACAAAGTTCTTATAAATAAATAATTAAAAATATAAATATATTTATAAATTTAATGTGCAAGGAAGTTATAAATCAATAATTGATTGTATATCTTATTTGAAAATTTGGTATTTATAATTTTAATTTATCTTTTAATAATTATATTTTAATATACTTAATTTTATATTTGGATATAATATCATTTAATAACTTACTATAGAGATTTTTTATTTTATTTTTAATGCTAGTAAAAATATAATATACCGATTAGATATACAAGTAAAAATTATTTATTTTTCTTTTCATATAATTCTATCAACAAGGGGTAATTAAACTTTTATGATAGTTATTTTTCTGTTGGATAAATGACTATCCATATAATTTTAATTATTTCTATCTTTCAAATAAAATAAAAATAAAAAATGGTATCATTGGTTTTTAGTGAGATGAAATATTAATTATATATGAGTTAAAAATATTTATCCTAAAATTTATGGTAATGTTCCAACACCGTATTAATTTGACAAATATTTATGATAGTTACTTTTCTATTGGATAAACAACTACCCATATAATTTTAAATCTTTGTATCTTCAAATAAAAAATAAAAAATAAAAAATGGTATCATTGATTTTTAGCGAGATAAAATATTAATTATATAAAAATATTCATACTAAAATTTATGGTAATGTTTCAACCCCGTATTAGATTGATAAATATTTATGATAATTGTTTTTCTATTGGATAAATAACTAGCTATCTAATATTAATTCTTTGTTTCTTTCAAATAAAAAATTTTCATTGATGTTTAGTGAGATTAAATATTAATTATATATGATTTAAAAATATTCATCCTAATATTTATGATAAAGTTCCAACACCTTATTAAATTGATATTATTGCATAATAATTTATTAAACCTAAAAATAGAATAATTATTTAACAATAAATTTCATTCTAGAGATCATTTGTCCCTTTTATATTATTATATTTTTTTAATTTTGGTAAATATATTTTAAAGAAAATATTCCCCGAGGACTCCTAATTTTCAAAAATCCTTAGATTTCAATAAAACAAAATTCCAATTAAATTATATAAAAATATTTAAGTTTGCATATTTCCAAGTAAATCCCTCAAAAAATCTCAAATCAAATTCACAACAATAGAATCCCCAAGAAATTCTTCAAGTAAGAAAATTCCTAAGTAAATCCCCAACAAAATTCACAGAACATGAATCCTCAGGTAATACCACATATATTTCTAGATAAATTTCCAAGTAATTATTTGCAAATAAATTTATCTAGGAATTTTCTTGCTAGAAGATATAAAAAATCCTCTTTTTTATTACTTGCGAATTTACCTATGAAAATAATACTTACAAATTATTTGCCGCAAATCATTCCCTCGGTAATAATTTTGCGAAAATGGCGCCAAATTTACCCACCAATTTTTCTGGGAACTATTTTTCATAGGTAAAAAGTCTATAATTTAGGAATTTCATATTTCCGCATGAAAATTCATAAGAATTTTCTGCAGAAATAATTCCCAAGTAAAATTCACAGGTAATTTACAGTTTCCTAGTAGTGCACATGATCCCCTTTGATGTTACCCATACTGAGAAGGATTGGTCTACTTGCCTAGGGTAAAACCGGTTTGTTAGCTTAGTTGGACCCAATAGCTAACTTTCCTACTAGGCACGTAGCTATGGGATACATAGATTTCTACTAGGAAATTCGGAATCCACTTGTAAGGGACTCCATCTTATGAGACATACTTTGGGAAACTTGAACTCTACTTGTGAGAGTTCCCAACATAGAAGCCGGACTCAACTAGGTAAAAGCTTCCATCTCATTACAATATCCACTCGGTGCTAGGTATAAATCCCACAAGATAGCTTATTAAGTATTACTTAATTCAAGACTCGTGGAAGGATGACCTTGACAACCAATCCATGTTTCAAGTGCTTATACCACTTTATGCATTTGAACATTCTTAATTCAACATTTTTGCTTTACTCTCAAAGCCCTAACAATCAACACTCATGACTACAAGTCTTACACTCAAAGCTTTACTTCTTACCATCATCATTCATACCTTGATTTCAAGGCATTCTAATCACATGCTTCATTATTAAGTGATTATAGTCATAAATCATCATAAAGGTTCAATCTCAATCTTTACTAGTCATGATCCATCATATATAATATATTCTAATTCAATTCACGTGTATATGCTTCTATTCTTGAACAATTACTACTCATAACATCAATTCTAGAAGATCATCTATAAATCCTCAATTTCCCTTCACAAGGCATAAACCCACATTAATACAATATCGTCAATTAAACTAGGGTTAGTCATGGAAAACACATAATATCATCATAATGAAACGATTCACTACTAAATTAATCATAAACAAGCAATATCCACTCAATTGGATTAATACTCAGCTTAACCCACAATATTGGAAGGAACCCTAACTTGAATTAGGGATTCATCTTCACAATTGGGGGAAATCTAGGGGGCTCCATAGATGGAAGAATCCATGGATGAATAAGATATCATACCTTGATTATAATTCCCTCAAAAATCTTGCAACAATAGAGAAATTTGACCCATCTTGCTTCTCTTCTTCTTCTTCTTCTTCTTTACTTTCTAGAGAGAGAATTTCGTGGAGGGAATTGGGTATCTTTGGTGAATTGAAAATAATGATTTAGAATCCCTTCATGAATGGTCTAATAGCTTTATATAGGTGGTCTAATTACTAATAAAATGACACAACTTACTAACTAATTATGTCTTAGTTCCATAATAACATTTTACTAGTTTGGAATATAGAATTAACTGACATGAGACCACATGAGCTATCACATGATCCCCTTCGATGTTACCCACACCGAGAAGGGTTATTCTACTTGTGTCATGACCTGAACCTACACCCCGGACGTGACACGGTCTACAAGACTTTGAAAATCCTCATACAAGCCTCATAGCATTCATAACATAAGACATAAGAGAAAAGGTACGAAATTTAAAATATTTTTAATCAATACAATCAAAAACTTCATCTAAAACAAACAGCGGAAGTCTACTTGTCTCATATACCCATCTAATACAACTTGAATTAAGGATAGTGTAACGACCCTTACAATAGAAAGTCTAAAATGTGTCTAGTACGATGAAAGACATGACAAAACAATATAGCACTTGTCCTCGAATCCATGAGGACATACCACAAGCTTTGGAGAGAATCAATCCAAGCTTTGAATTAGAAAGAATCACCTTAGACGCTAGAACCTACACTTTATAGAAAAATAGAATAAATATGGGTTAGCACACAAAACAAAACGTACAAACTATGATAGCCATGCAAAAATCATGCTTAGAAGGGAAATTTTGGTTGAAAACCATGTTATATGCCAATTTTGAGAAACATCATGAACTTTAGTATAAGAGACATAAGATACAAGTAAAATCACCATGCAAGTCATTACAACACATTAGAGCCATCACCTTAGGTAACCCTAAGCTATACTTGTGCAATTTAAGAATGGCATCTCATACTACCATTCATACTAAGTACCACTTTGAGGCCACCTTAGATGAACTTACCATTCTTCATACTCATCTTTAGACAATACTCATGCATAAGGAACATTAACATTTAGTAAGTCATGACAAGGAAAGTAACTCAAAATTACATTTCCAAGTAAAGCAATCATAATTTAATTAAGCATATAAGACAACATTTGCATTAGCTTCATTAGGAGCACATTCATTTCATTAGATAATAAGACATTGGAGAATCACAACATAGCCCTCTCAAAGCCTACTCGTGCAATGCATGAATGGCATCCCATACTACCACACAAGCTTCATAGAACCTCTTGAGTAACAATAGCACGTATCTCACATTAGGGAATAATCCCTAACCGACATAGACCATGTGAGCAAATCATGGAATCCGATGTCTTGCCCCCACACAGAAAAGAGGTGGTCTACTTGCCTAAGGTAGAACCGGTAATTTAGCCTAGGTGGATATACTAGCTAATAACCTATGTGGGCACATAGTTTTGGGATAAGAAATATGTTCATTGAAACCCGGCCTAACATGGGGAGAACTTCCATCTTACCATATCCACTTGGTGTTAAGCCTACATTCCCATAGAATAGTTCATTGCCTTAACATTATTACACATGAGAGGGATGCCATTGGCCTACCAACCCAAGGTAAATTATCACACACATTAAAGGATGCCATGAGCCTACCGATTCAAGGTACATTATTAGGATAGCTCATTGAATCCTCATGAAAGGGTGTCATAAGCCTACCGATTCAAGGTTCATAATTGTCATGCATGGAAGGTTACCATTAGCCTACCGATCCAAGAAACATCATTAGAATAGTTCATAGGCTCATAATGCAAGGGCTACCACCATTAGGACTACTTATTCAAGACAAAGCCTAGAAGACTTCATTAATCATTTATGAAAGGGCTATCATCGTTAGGTGTACCGATTCAATGTTCATTAAGTCAATATACATTATTTACACAAGAACCGGATGTCCAAAGCCTATTAATTCAAGGTACATCAATCTATATTACATTCATTTACAAAAGAAGAGGATGCCCTAAGCTTACCAATTCAAGATGTAACATTAAATTGAAGAAATCTTTCACATATATCATCATCATTCACAAGTGCATATTGAGAATAACCTCTCAATAATAACACAATTGCATTGTAGACATGATCACATTACTTTCATTAAAATCACAGAGCATTTACATAGCATCATGATTCTACATCCACCTTCATAAATTTTCCCTCCAAGGCTATGAATCAATCTGAACCCAAACATCTAGAATACTACATTATATAATGGGAATATAATGATTCAATAACTCAATCAATATAGACATAATCAATTTAACATGTTTCCATAATCAATCAATCAACCCAAATCATAAATTAACAATTTAGTATTTTGGGGGAATCAGGGGTTCATGGGGTAAATTCATCATAAATCAACATAAATTCATCAATTCAATCATAATTCTTCATAAATCAATCATTGAAAACGTTTTGAAGTTGAACCCATGACTTAGATTGAAACTCTAACTTTTGGGGGAATTGGGAACCTTCGAAATTATGTTTTGGAGGGACTCTATGGGTGAAAGCTACCCATAGATGAAAACTACCATACCTTGATTGAAGAAACTCCATGAAATTGAGTGAGAAATATGAACTCTTGAACTCCAAACCTTGACTTCCTCTTCTCCAATGGAGGTTTCTAGAGATAGAATTATTTGGAGAGGAGGTGGTTTCTATTTTTGGGGTTTGGGAATAATAAATTGTAAAGGGGTGGTTATAGTTTAACAAGCCTTAAATAACTCTAATAAATCAAAATAAACTGACCCCTAACTTAACTAACCACCCTAGGAATTTACTAAGTTGCCCCTCCCTTGGCCGAGCTTGGGCAGATTTCAGGTGCCATCCACGCCCCCTTGACTCACGGACCATGGGTGGGATCACGCCTTGTCCTACAGGTCCGTGGTTTTGTTCAGAAAATCCTCATTTTGGGGCCTTGACTCACGAAGCCTCTCCATGAGCCGTGGAGGGAGCTACGCCCGCCCCGTTGGTCCCATCCATGGGTCATGCTAATTATTGGCAGATTTTGTTTTTTTGGGCAGATTTGGGGGTTAGACTTTAGGGTCCTTCTCAAGGACCCTTGGTTGGTACTTGGGGGGTCGTACCATTACGTTTAGCCCTTAAACCCCACAAACTAAGCTCAGGAACTCATTTTGCAACATAAAACCCCACATCAAACTCAAAAACACACTCGTAAGGCTCTAGTTTTACCTACTAGTTTTCTGAGTTGTAACAATATCTCCCCCATTGGAACATTCATCCTTGAATGACACTTTAAACACCTTAAGGAATTAAAGACTCAAGAATACAAACCCATCATGCATGAAATATCATAACAATGCACAAAACTAGGAGGAAACATCAACTCCATCTCAATCATACTGAATGCATCACAAGAAAGTAGGAACTACATATACAAACTCATTATGCATGAAAACTTCAACATTTATCATTTCATTGGAGGAATTACCTTCTCCAACTCAAAGCATGCTCATCATAACATCATGAAGTAATTATGCAATTATTCTCAAAAGCCCATTGAGGCATGTTCAACAATTCACCTCATGAAGCATATAGACAACTCATACTAAATGCACATCAACATGAGGAATATAAATCATAAAAACTCATTTTCTCATTTAAACATGAATTCATCAAGAACATGCATAACATAAGGAGACCATGGAAACACATAATCACACATGACTCCAAAACATGAAACAAGCCAAAAAAGAACTCTTTGTCTTAGGCTTGAATAGGAATAGAAAGAAAGATACAAGGATATCAGAACTCTCAACAACCTTACTTCTAACCATACCATCTCCCCCTTGGGAGTAAACCCATACTTAGGCTAACATGAAAATAACATAGGGACCTCAATAAAACATTCACAACCATAAGGAACTATAAACATACCGGTACCTTCATCCGGAAGGTCTCCTTTGTCCTATCGAGACAGAAGCGCATAGAAATGACCATACGTTGGAGCATTGGGATCCGGAATACTAGGAGGAGCTTGTTTGGCCTCTCTTCCTTTGGTCGTGAGTGTAGGGAAATCTTTCACTTGATGATCACTCTTTCCACAACCTAGCACCTATTTGTACCGGCTAGGCACTTCCCATGATGCCTCTTCCCACAATTTGTGCAAGTAGGTTTAGAAAATGGAGGTCCATTACCTTTCCCTTGGTTAACCCCTCTCTTTTTGAACCTTGGTTGACCTTGCTCATCGGATCTAGCTCTCTTCATCTCCCTAATCTTTCTCTTAAGTTTGGACTCCTCAATTTGTTGAGCAAACACCATAAGCCTATAGATATTCATGTCATCATGGAGCATTGCCGTATAACATTCTTCCTCAACTAAGTCAGACACACCTATCACAAATCTACTCATCTCATCCCTCGGGTTCGACACCAAAGATGCATCATACTTAGACAATATGGTAAATTTCAAAGAATACTCTTGCACACTCATGCTACCTTGCCTAAGGTTGATAAATTCTTCCATTTTAACATCCCTCTTCTCACGGGGAAAAAACCTATAAAGGAATGTTTTCTTAAACACCTTCTAATCTATGGGACCCGATCCTACCAGCCTATTGCTCTTTCATTGAGTAAACCATACTTGGGCAACAACCTTCATTTGGTAAGCGGCTAGCTCCACTTTCTCTATAAAAGCCACCCCTATAGCATAAAATACATTATACACCTCCTCCACACACTCTTGGGGATCCTCTCCCACCTTGGGACAAAGAAACACTAGAGGGTTCATCCTCACAAAGTCCCTCAACCTAAAAGCCATAGTGCTCACATTAGGGTTCACATTAGTCTCAACACCCCTATTGGCTTGAGCCGTCATAGTTTGGGCTTGAGTAGTTACATCTTGAGCCATCATTAGAAGAGCCAACTTAACTTCCTCATTGGACATAGATGGAGGATCAACCGAAACTTGATTGCCTTGAGGAACTTGGTTACCTTGAGGACCTTGGGGAGGAACTGCCTCATTCACAATCTCCGCTTCCATCCTTCTTACGTTCACCCTTCTTGTATTCATATCCTATAAACATAAAGAGTAATGAAAGAAGTGTAGTTTTCTAACGTCTTATAGTCTATCATTCATAATTGTGGCGCGTTTCACACTCATGAACAAGACACTACTAGACGTGGCTTGTGAGACATCAATCCTAAAAACAATCCCAACATCTTGTGCTCTGATACCATATTTGTCACGACCTGAGCCTACCCCCAGATGTAACACGGCGTACAAGACTCTCAAGAGCCTCATACAAGCCTCATAGCATTCATAACATAAGACATAATAGAAAAGGTATGGAATTTAAAATCTTTTTAATCCATACAATCGAAAACTTCATTTAAAACAAAAAGCAGAAGTTTACCTGTCTCTTATAACCATATAATACAACTTGAATTAAGGATAAGGTCACAACCCTTACAATAGAATGTCTAAAAAGTGTCTAGCACAATGAAAGACATGAAACAAACACTTGTCCTAGAATCCATGAGGACATACCACAAGCTTTGAAGAGAATCAATCCAACCTTTGAAATAGAAGGAATCACCTTAAATTCCGGAACCTACACTTTGTAGAAAAATACTAGAAATATGGGTAATATACTAAGTACGATAGCCATGAAAAAATCATGCTTAAAAAGGACAATTTGGTTGAAAACCATGTTATAAGCCAATTTTGAGAAACATCATGAACTTCAGTATAAGAGGCATAAGATACAAGTAAAATCACCATACAAGTCATTACAACACATTAGAGCCATCACCTTAGGTAACCCTAAACTATACTTGTGCAATGTAAGAATTGCATCCCATACTACCATTCATACTAAGTACTACTTTGAGGCCACCTTAGATGAACTTACCATTCTTCATACTCATCTTTGAACAACACTTATGCATAAGGAACATTCACATTTAGTAAGTCATGACAAGTAAAGTAACTCATAATAACATTTCCAAGTAAAGCATTCATCATTTGATTAAGCATATAAGTCAGCATTCACATTAGCTTCATTAGGAGCACATTCATTTCATTAGACATTAAGACATTGGAGAATGACACCATATCCCTCTCAAAGCCTACTCGTGCAATGCATGAATGGCATCCCATACTACCACCCAAGTTTCGTAGAACCTCTTGAGTAACCATAGCACGTATCTCACTTGATGGGAATAATCCCTAACCGACATAGACCATGTGATCAAATCATGGAATCCGGTGTCTTGCCCCCACCACGAAAAGAGGTGGTCTACTTGACTAAATTAGAAACGGTAATTTAGCTTAGGTGGATCCATTAGCTAATAACCTATGCAGGCACATAGTTTTGGGATAAGAAAGATGTTCATTGAAACTCGGCCTAACATGGGGAGAGCTTCCATCTTACCATAACCACTCGGTGCTAAGCCTACATTTCCATAGAGTAGTTCATTGCTTTGACATTATTACACATAAGAGGGATGCCATTGGCATACCGACAAAGGTACATTATCACACACATGAAAAGGTTCCATGAGCCTACCAATTTAAGGTACATTATTAGGATAGCTCATTGTATCCTCATGAAAAGGTGCCATAATCCTACCGATTCAAGGTTCATCATTGTCATTTATGGAAGGGTGCCATTAGACTACCGATATAAGGTTCATTATTATCATGCATGGAAGGTTACCATTAGCCTACCGATCCAAGAAACATCATTAGAATAGTTCATAGGCTCATAATGCAAGGGCTACCACCATTAGGACTACTTATTCAAGACAAAGCCTAGAAGACTTCATTAATCATTTATGAAAGGGCTATCACCGTTAGGTGTACCGATTCAATGTTCATTAAGTCAATATACATTATTTACACAAGAACCGGATGTCCAAAGCCTATTAATTCAAGGTACATCAATCTATATTACATTCATTTACAAAAGAAGAGGATGCCCTAAGCTTACCAATTCAAGATGTAACATTAGATTGAAGAAACCTTTCACATATATCATCATCATTCACAAGTGCATATTGAGAATAACCTCTCAATAATAACACAATTGCATTGTAGACATTATCACATTACTTTCATTGAAATCACAAAGCCTTTACATAGCATCATGATTCTACATCAACCTTAAGAAATTTTCCCTCCAAGGCCATGAATCAATCTCAACCCAAACATCTAGAATACTACATTATATAAGGGGAATATCATGATTCAATAATTCAATCAATAGAGACATAATCAATTTAACATGCTTCCATAATCAATCAACCCAAATCATAAATTCATAATATAGTATTTTGGGGGAATAATGGGTTCACGGGGTAAATTCATCATAAATCAACATTATTCATCAACTCAATCATAATTCATCATAAATCAATCATTGAAAATGTTTTGAACTTGAACCCATGACTTAGATTGAAACCCTAAATTTTGGGGGAATTTCGAAACTTTGAAATCAAGTTTTGGAGGGACTCTATGGGTGAAAGCTACTCATATATGAATACTACCATACCTTTATTTAAGAAACTCCATGAAATTGAGTGAGAAAAATGAACTCTGGAACTCCAAACCTTGACTTCTTATTCTCCAATGGAGGTTTCTAGAGAGAGAATTATTTGGGTAGGAGGTGGTTTCTATTTTTGGGGTTTGGGACTAATGAATTTTAAAGGGGTGGTTAATAGTTTAAAATGCCTTAAATAACTCTAATTAATCAAAATAAACCTACACCTAACTTAACTGACCACCTTTGGAATTTACTAAGTTGCCCCTCTCTTGGCCGAGCTTGGGCAGATTTCAGGTTCCATCCACGCCACCTTGACCCACGAACCATGGGTGGGCCCATGCCCCATCCTTAAGGTCCATGGTTTGGTTAAGCAACTCCTCATTTTGTAACACCCTGGAAACTAGTAGACCAAACTAGAGCCACAAGCTAGGGTTCTAAGGTTTTGATGTATGTGAAATAGAGTCGTAGACGAGACTTCATGTGCTTAGAATGAGGGGTTTAGTGGTTGAATGTCAAGGTATGTGTTAGACCTCGTAATATAGAAGACCATTTAGAGTTTGGTTGAGCATGGGAAGGGAAAGCACCAAGGAAAAAGGGCAAGCCTAAGCCAAGGGGCCAAGGCTTCCCAACCTTGGCAAGCTTTTGCCTTAGGGTTCATGACCAGTGGTCTTGACCATGATTTGTGAAGGGGTCCGTGAAGACCCCTTAGTCTCATGGGAGGCAAGGCGGTGAAGCCAAGCTACTTCCCCAAGTCCATGAGCCACTACACGATCTGTGGTCTTTACCATGGTCCATCAAAGTGGCCGTGAAGGTGCCTTAGATTTTAGGGGCTTGGCAAGTGTGGGAAGCCACAAAGGACCACGGGCACCACCACGGGCCGTGGTACCCTTGACGAGCCGTCAAAGTGGTCGTGGTGCTTGGACGGGACTGCCTAGTTGAGGGGCTTTTAGGTAAAATCCTATTCGACTAGTTTTAAGTGGGGTCATTTTGTATGTGTTTTATACACCTATATATATAGTTTAAGTCATTAGCCCCCAGGTTTAAGTCACTTTACATTAGACTCAAATCAAAACCCCAAATCACTCCTCTCTCAAATATTTCTCTCTAAGAAGAACCTTCATTGAAGAAGAAGCTAAGGTCAAGAACAAATGCTCCATTGCTAAAGGCTTGTGCTAGGGCTTTGATTAAGGTATGATTATATTTTCATATATGGGTTCTTCCACCCATAGAGTCCCCTAGAATTTACCCTAATTTGTGAAGAAGAACCCCAATCAAGCTAGGATTACTTCCAATGTATGGATTTTAGGTGGGTATGATTCCAATAGGTTGGATAATACTCATATATGGTTATTTTAGTGTTGATTCATGATATTATGAATAATTTATGTGAATTACTTGTTTAACCCTAATTTTCAAAGTATGTGGGTTTATGTCTTTTGATGAGAAATTGGTGGTTCTTGATAGATTTTCTAGAATTGTCACCGTGAATAGAACTTATCCGAGAATGGAAATATAAAATCATAAATTGAACAAGACTTATGCATGCATAATATAACATGAATTGCAATGATTGGAATTGGGACTTTATGATGAATTATGTTAGAATTGCCAATGATTAAGACTTATGTTTATATGTCTTGTGATCTAGACTAGTATGCTGATTGTGGAGTAGAGCTTGAAAGTAAGGCTTGAAGTCATAATGTTGATCACTAGGGCTTAAAGAGTAAGTTTAATATGATGAACTAGCTAGCATAGAATTGATATACAACATAGACAGAGTTATGGTGGAAGGCTTTCACCCACATGACCTACCTAGAACTATATGAATGCTTTTATGTAGAATGTGAAAGGTCTTCTCACATAGGATGATTCTATACTGAAAGGCTAATAACCTAAAATAAATCATGCTTGTTAAAATATAATAGCTTGAAGTTGACCCTTATGATTCCTTCATGTATAGTTGAATTATGTAGCTTGGGATGGTAGACCTCATGGTAGCTTGGGATGGCAGATCTCATGGTAGCTTGGGATGGTAGATCTCATGGTAGCTTGGGATTGAAGAATTATGCTCTCCTAAGGTTAGCTTGAACTACAATTGGTAGGATGCTTTTCATGGTAGCTTGTATTAGTATATGCATGGTAGCTTAGGATTGAGAATCTACACTCTCCTAAGGGCAGCTTGAACTGGCATTGTTAGAATGCCTTCATGGTAGCTTGACTTGGTTAGGTCAAGACCATTTCATGGTAGCTTAGGATTGAGACACCATACTCTCCTAAGGATAGATTAGGGTTGAGGATTCATACTCCCTTAAGGGTAGCTTGCATCATATTGAATGTTTACATGGTAGCTAGGTTGGGATACTTGTATCCTTCCTTGGATAACTTGGATAGTGTATTCCATGGTAGTTAGGTCTAGCATAGTAGTATGCTATTCTTTGGTAGTCGAAAATAATAAGTAGTAAGCATTGAGTAAGCTAGCCTAAAGGAGTACTTAGTGTGAATGGTAGTATGGGATGCCATTCATACATGGCACAAGTATGACTTGAAGCTACTTATGAAGTGTCCTCTTATGTCATGTATGTTTAGCTTGGATTGTTGCTATAGTTTCCTTCCATGATATGATTGACTTAAGTTGATAGTTCCTTGTCAATATGAAATAGGTCAATAGTGATACCTAGAAATGGTAAATATGATTATTTTGACTTCACGGATACGCTTAGTGTGTGTGGTGTTATGTGATGCCCCACATGCATAGCACAAGTGTGCCTTGAGGTTACTTAGGATTATAGTGCTCTTATGACATGAAAACCTAGGTCTTGACTATGAAGATGGACTATGACCAAGAATGACCAAAGAGAGGTACTTAGGTTGGATAGTATTATGGGATGTTATTCTTGCCTTGCACAAGTATACTTGGAGGTGGCTTGTGAAGTAGTTCTCTTGTAATATGAAAGACTAATGGTTGAAGTATGTAAATATGAAAGTTTAAGATTAAGGTTTTGATATAGACATGATTTAGCTTTTATGCTCATTTACAATGTCTTATGTTGACTTGTGATGTTATTATGCTTATGTTGGGGATTATGTTATGACTATGTTATTGTCTCTAATGTTTATGTCTTATGTTGACTAACTATTTTAGATGCTTTATGATGTTGTGCTAGCTTTCATATTTGGTACATTTTGTACTAATGCATATTGCCTACATTCTAATCAAATGTAGGGTGCTGGGAAATTGAGTTTCTTGAAGGCTAGGTTCGTAAGGTGCAAGAAGACTTGAAGATTTGGTGAGTCCTCATAGCTTCTAGGAAAAACCCACTATTTTCCTTTTATGTCGTTTCTTATGTTTTAGACTTTATAAGGGCTGCGTCCCAAGACTTTTATTCATGTTATTCATAGATGGTTTGACACAAAGACTTAGTAAAGACTTCCTCTTTCTTATGAAAATGTTTTAGATTGTTTGAAAGAAAGTTTTAAATTTTCTTTACTTTTCTATGATCTTATGTTATAATGATGCTAAGGGATTGTATGAGACCCCTTCGGGGTCAAGTATGCCATGTTACATCTAAGGGGTACCCCTGGGTCGTGACACATTTAGGGGCCTTGACTCACGAAGCCTCACCATGAGGCGTGGAGGGACCTACGCCCTGTAGGTCCCATCCATGGGTCATGCTAATTTTTGGCAGATTTGGTTTTTTTGGGCAGCTTTGGGGGGTTAGACTTTAGGGTCCTGCTCAAGGACCCTTGGTTGGTCCTTTGGGGGTTGTACATTGACGTTTAACCCCTCAACCAAAGCGCGGGAACTCATTTTGCAACATAAAACCCCACATCAAACTCAACAACACAATCGTAAGGCTCTAGTTTTACCTACTAGTTTTCCGAGTCGTAACAACATGCCTAGGGAAGAAGCGGTTTGTTAGCTTAGTTGGAACCACTAGATAACTTTCCACGTAGTTATAGGATACAGAGATTTCTACTAGGAAAACCCGAACTCCATTTGTGAGGGACTCCGTATCATGAGACATACTTTGGGAAACTCGAACTCTACTTGTGAGAGTTTCCATCTTGGAAGCCGGACTCAACTAGGTAAAATCTTTCATCTCATTCCAATATCCACTCGGTTCTAGGCATAAATCCCACAAGATAGCTTATTAAGTCTTACTTAATTATTGACTCATGAAGGGATGTCATTAACAACCAATCCATGTTTCAAGTGCTTCCATCACTTTATGCATTTAAACATTCTTAATTCAACATATTAGCTTTACTCTCAAAGCCCTAAAAATCAACACTCATGACTACAGGACTTACTCTCAAAGCTTTACTTCTTACCATCATCATTCATACCAAGATTTCAAGGCATTCTAATCACATGCTTCATTATTAAGTGATTCTAGTCATAAATCATCACAAAGTTTCAATCTCAAGCTTTACTAGTCATGATCCTTCATATATTTATATACTATAATCTAATTCAATTCATGTCTATATGCATCTATTCTTAAACAATTACTACTCATAACATCAATTTCGAAGATAATCTATAAATCTTCAATTTCCCTTCACGAGGCATAATCCCCTATTACTATAGTTTCATCAATTAAACTAGGGTTATACATGTAAAACACATAATATCATCATGTTAAAATTATTCACTACTAAATCAATCATAAACAAGTAATATCCACTCAATTGGATTCATAGTGAACTTAACCCACAATATTGGAAGGAACCCTAACTTGAATTGGGGATTCATCTTCACAATTGGGATAAATCTAGGGGGATCCATAGATGAAATAATCCATGGATGAATAAGCTATCATACCTTGATTATAAATCCCTTAAAAAGCTTGCAACAATGGGGAAATTTGACCTAGGTTGTTTCTCTTCTTCTTCTTTTTTCCTTTTCATAGAGAGAATTTCTAGAAGGAATTGGGTCTCTTTGGTGAATTGAAAATAATGATATAGATTCCCTTAATTAATGGTCTAATAGCTTTATATAGGTGGTCGAATTTCTAAAAAATGACACCACTTAATAACTAATTAATTCTAGAAAGTTCCATTAACCAAAGCTTAAACCGACTTAAGGCCAAGACTACCTCACCCACGAGACCCCGACCCATGGGCCGTGAGTGGACCCACGGGCCATGCTGTTAATCTGTGGGTGGTGGTATTCAACTCAACTTTTGGGGTCTTGACCCACGACCCCATCCACGAGTTATGGATCCCCCTACGGTGCATGGGTCCCCAATCGTGGGTGGACTATATTTTGGGTAGTTTCCAGGGTCCTCCTCACGGACCCTTGGTTGGTCCTTGGGTAGTCGTACCTTGATGTTTCACCCCTAAACCCTTCATTATAATTATGGGAGGTCATATCTATGACTTTAACCCTCACGTAAAGCTCTATAACTGCTTACGTAAGGCTCTAGTTTAGCTTACTAGTTATACGGGTGTTACATCCATGTCTCGTAGAAGCATAACATTCCCTTACTTAGTAATCACCATATCGGACCAAAAAAGAACTTACTCATTTGTGCCCTTGAATCGGAAACCATGTATGGAGCATACCTGGATAGCTGGGTAAACTGCAGCCCGTACTCTTGGACCGACATTGACCCCTGCTTCAAGTTCATAACCTATTGTGCCTCAGCTTCTCTCAAATTCCCTTGGGAAGAACGTGTCTAGGAAAGCTCCAGTAAAACAATCCCAAGTCACATGACTTGCATCTGCACCCCTGTGATCTTTTTACTTAGTGAACCCAATGTGAGCTACATCCTTAAGTTGGTAGGATGCCAACTCAACACTCTCAGTTCGAGTGACTTGCATTACTCCAAGAATTTTCTTAACCTCATTAATGAAGTTTTATGGGTCCTCACCAATCTTTAACCCTAGAAACTCAGGGAGATTCATTCGAAGAAATACTTGAGCCCTAGCTGCAGCTGATTCGCCATTTGTGATAGTAGGATCTAGGACCTACTGATTATTCTGATTGGCCACACTCTGGGCCAAGAGATTGATCGCATTCCGATATTATGCATTCGTAACCTCATGGTTCGGGACCGGAGGAACTGCTTTAGTATATCCTACATTAGCATTTCGTGCATTAGTTTTATGAGGAGGAATGATCTAAAAGACATAATGAAGGATTAGAAAGGAGAAGTTGGATCATACCCACGCACGATAAGAATAACAATGAAAGTGAAAATTTCTTAAAACACTTTGTAGCCTCCCTCTCATAGATGTGGTGCATTTTACACCCATGAAAGAGACTCTACTTAGTGCGGCTTTCATACATCCTAGGACACTTAAACCTAATGATCTGATACCATGTTTTTTCATGCCCCGAGGCTACCCTCTTGACATAACACGGAACCTAGGATCAAGAGTGGCCCCAAGGTAACCCTGAGTCTGGCATATCATAAGCATACTGAAGATAACTGAATAAAACATATATTATGCGGAAGCTAAAATAATAGATAACTGGAAAATGGGGAAACTCCAAATAGTTTAAATGTATAAACCATACTAAGAGTTAAATAACAACTAAAAGATAAACTTAACAATTAAAGATGATTCTACTATTATGTCTGGAAAGCCTCTAACTGTTTTGAGTTGCTGAGACATGCTCCCCAGCTAACTCTAACAAAACTTAAAAATGAAATATAAAGACTGAAATGAAAGTATGTATATTGTCCTCGAAGTATGAGGACTCACTACTAAAGCTGCAGAATGCGGATCGAGGATCGATCTAAGTGCAATCTGAATATTGAGTACCTGAACCTACATCATGAAATGATGTAGCGTAGAGTATGTGTCAGTACTTTGAATGTACTTAGCATGCATGATATAGATACTAAGCTGAATAAATATATATAAGTTGAAACAAGGCATAACCAAGCAATACTGTAAATACTGAAAAGATAACTGAAAATCTAAATTGAATGCAATTACCAAGCACTAATCATGAACATGACATAGTGAACTGAATACCGAAGTATATGCTGAATACCTGGTCAAATGCACTAAGAGACTGGTTGTGGGAGCTACTATTAACCAACATAAAACCACGTTTGCTAAATGGGAAGTCCGGTGTATACGCCCCATCGAGAGGACCCAACATACCTTGACAGGGGTATAAAGGCATGACTGGGGTGATCACTAAATTTGATGCCCAACAAAAGGGACTGATACTCCTACGGGGGCAGTAGTTCTGGGACTATGAGGGTACGCTGAAACCTAGTCCAACTCGATGCTAAGTCTATCCCAACTAAACCTAGTCCAACTCGATGCTGACAATGAGACATTCGAAATCTGAAGCATGATTATATGTTTAACGGACCTAACAAGTGCAATTCATGAACCAGGAGAATCTACAAAAACTAGGGTTATGAGTTTAATACTAGGAATTAAACAACGATTCTAAAAAATCATGATAATTTGATTACAAATAATACAACATCTAAATCACAACAATTATCCAAGGATTTAGAAACCCTACGTCTAAACAAGATATAGAGAATTAAGAATATGACTGAATTCTAGGGACCTAGTGGATAAAAAGAACCCACTAGTGAAATCCCACATACCTGGTGACGTAATCTACGGATAAA
This sequence comes from Solanum piurae, assembly GCA_029582685.1. Taxonomy (NCBI): domain Eukaryota; kingdom Viridiplantae; phylum Streptophyta; class Magnoliopsida; order Solanales; family Solanaceae; genus Solanum; species Solanum piurae. The sequence continues at coordinate 20,596 of JAJOOO010015422.1, read as the reverse complement.
TCCTTCAATTTCAGGGCTGAAACTGAATAAAACTTATTGCGTATTCTTGAGGGACTAGTCGAATCTTTCTACTATTTTTTCTCTAAGTTTTGGTGATTTTTTGGAATAAAGGATTTTGATAGGTTCTGACTAAATCATTAGGCTCAAACTAGTAAAACGACGCAGTTTAAATGGCCAATGCGTAAGGGAAAAGACCGAAATGACTCTAACCTTAAAGCTGACGAGGGCTGACCACGACACCATTGATGGTTCGTCGTTGGGGACTACGGCTCGTCAAGTGGGTTGTGGTTCTTGTCCAGAGCTACTGGTTCTGGGAGGAAGTCCATCCACGATCCCTACCACGAACCGTGAAGGCCACTGTGGTTCTTCACTTGGGTAGGGGTCTGGTGTCTCAGGACGACGAACCCTCCCACGTCCCATCATCAAGACCACGGCCCGTGGTGGGATCTGTGGTCTGAGGTCTGAGCTTGGGTTGGTAATGTCTAGCCACCACACCTTCCCACGGCTCTTGTGGTGGTCCACGGACCGTGAAGGGTCCCGTGGTCCACCACTTATGAGTGGCTGTGAACCACAATGAGGGTGATGGACCATGGTCCTGATCATGGCCCGTGAACCCCTCAGTGGTTCACCTTTTTTCTATTGAAAGTCCAAGTGGTGTTACAGAATGCAATGTATAAATCTTTTAAAACAGTGGATATCAACTCAATATGTATAAAAATACAATAAATAAACTCTTTAATATTATTTGGGAGATTCTCTAACCGACAACCATCACTATGAGTTACGTGATGATACATCTTCTCGCCCACGCTGACATAATTTTCTTATACCTTGCCGGGTTATAGAACACCTCAACTAAGTGGATCTACTAATCTGTGGTTAAAATCAATAAGGAATCATCTAAAAGTATGACCATTTACCCATGTTGGCATACATGGTTTATGAGTATTTTGAGTTGTATGAACTCATCCCCATATTGGTGTTCAATACCACTCCCAATAAAAAATAACTCATGCTCAAATGTTTTAAAACATACCTCTTCCTCAATTTGAGATAATTACTCAAAAGATCCTCTTAAAATAGGTAATGCTCAAGACTCAACATAAACTCATTTAGAAATCGGTGTTTCTCTCTTTTAGATGTAAAAGTATTACATATTTGGGAATACTTAGTTCCCTTAAACTCATATTGAATCATGAAACCCAACTTTCTTCATCCTCCTACTCATTTACTCAAGTCTTAAAACAAATTATAGATAATTGCAAAAGACTCCCCAAAATGACTTAACGGGACTTTCTTGAACATTCCTCTTAACTTTACCTTGATTTGAAATGTGAATTTAAGAGTTATGATTAGGATATAGGATCTCTCAATGATTTATGAGGGCTTAGTAGATAGTAATAAGAAGAGAGCGGTGACACAAATTGAAACACACTGGCACAATATGGAGGGGGATTTAATTTTCTTAGTCGTGAAATAAATTTTGAGAGGGTGGACTCCTTATCCTCTCCGCGACTTGGAGAGGAGGGTGATTATCTGAGGACTGAAATTTTAAAATGCCTCCACGACGCGGAACTGGGCGCATATTATTTCCCTGTCTTTTCTTCCTCTTCCAAACTCGATTCTATTCACACAAAATGCAATTCCCTGGTCCAGTTTCACTAAATTTCATAAACCCAAAACGTTTTCAATGAAATCCACACAAAATCCATCAAGAACAACACTCATTCGCAAGACCCTCACCTCAAGAATTCAACAAGACTCTATTATTAAAGAATGAAACTGAAACCTCAAGATCTAATTCATCAAGAATCTCAATCGGTGAAACTTAAGAATGAATGCATGGATGAAATTAACATGATTGACGTGGGGGCGAACAAACCCAACACTATGAAAGCTTACATAACTCGAAAGATCTATGTTCTTGGCGATTTCCCCATTTACTTGATGAACTCTTGAAACCTTCTCTTTTCTCCTCTTGAACATTGCCCTAACTTTCTAAATGTTTAAGAATGAATGAAAACTGATCTCAATAAGTTTAGACCCCTATTTGGGTGAAAAAACTCTTAGGCTTAGTAGGGGTTAGGAAAAGACCAAAATACCCCCTCCTTAAAACTGGTGAACTGCCTTAACAAGAGAGGCTGCATTCAAACGGGCACAACTCCTTCGTCCAAACTAGAAGTTTAGCGAAATCGATTGCGTTGAAAAGGGGACTAAAAAACCTTTGATTCCATACCTCATGGGCAACCTAAATTTTTTCTGTGCTGAAAATTATTGTCATTTGAAGATGACTCAAAACTAAAAACAGAAGTTTAAATTATACGAACCTTTAGTTGGCTTTTCGAAGTACGATGTGTTAAAAAAAGTCTAACAACCCAAATATAAAATTCAAACTAGTATTTTTAGAAAATAAATCCTAAACCAAGTAGGAAAAGGAAGATTAAGAAAATCCAATTTGGGCAATGTTGTCGACATGTTGCAACCCACGACTCGTCACACGAACGACGACTCGTGAATGCCATCATCGCTCAATAGTTGGCCAAAATTCAAGTAGAGGTCATGGACGGTCAAGACCTACAACTCGTAGGTCTACGCACGACCCATCCTTTTCAATCGTCGTTCATGGACTGGAACTCATCTTCTCTAAAGTCACCCACGACTAATCAACGATGGCTCATCGTAGGACCTACGGTCCGTTAGTCGCTCATTATTCCATAGTTATTCCATTTTCCAAGAGCTTTCACCTACGTGAGGCACCTACGCTTGGTCGAAGGATTGACAACTCGTACGTGGGCTCGTCTGTTGCCAATTTTATGTTGCTTCAGGCACTTTCAACACCAACTGCTACAAAATCTATTTCCTGCAAAATTAGATCAAAATACCATCACATCTAATACAAAAATGCCTAAGAATCATGTAAATATTAAAGTTTAATGCATCCAAAATACTGTAAACTCACAATACATCAACTAGTTCTTGTTTATATCTAGTTTCAACTGTTTTCAGCTATTGGGGTTTTGTTCCCCTCATGTTTTCTTCCGCGTGATAACCCATTTACGTCACGCCCCAAAGTAGGGGGCATAGCTGGCACTAAATACCCTATTAAACCAAGTTACTCACTAAAACATACTAGCTAACCAAACTGTTAGACAAAAATATTGGGCAGCACAACCTCTAAAAAGTGAATACTGAACCCTGAAGGTCAAGACCTGAATGAGAATAAACCATACAAAGAATGGTAGGCAAATCCAAAAAAAATAAAGTTGTATTAGCTAGCCTGCAAGGCCACAACTAAAGACAGACCCACTTACACACACATATATACATTCCAATACTATGGGTTGGAGATTTAGACATACAAAAGAAAACCCAGAATGTTGTATCCACAATAGCCTTTACGAGTGATATAAGCATTGTCTGGACAACGCCCCGACTAAACCCAAACTGTACAACAAAAGTAAACTTTCTCTTATAGCCCCAGGATAAGATGGAGCTTACCAACTCACAGCTGAATCTGAATCCTACTGGGTGGGTCGATTAGAATTCCTACTTGTACTTGCTCGCATGAAACAAAAAGCATCGTCCCTAGGCAAAGCGACGTCAGTATGAATAAAAATGTATTGGTAAGTAAATCAGACGCTAGGATCATAAATATTTACTGTAAAAGGGTAATAGAGATACCACCTAAAACTGAAATAATCTCTATGGCTGACATTTGGTCCCGTACTATTTAAATATTCATGGTATATATGCTCGTATAATCGTATGTCGTGAATACATATATATATATATATGGATGCAAATGCATGACATACCCAACCAAATGCTAGCAATGGTGGTGTCTTCCGGTAGCGAACCAACATCATATTCGCCAACTTGTGGCCATCTATGTCTCATACATATAAATATAGGCAATAGGCCCCATACCTTCCGATTATAGCTCAGGAGTAGAATGCATAGCATATCATGTCATGTATTTATAATACCTATAAGTTACTATTGTCATGTTTCCAATCTTGGCCCGTTTGTAGTCTTGTTCTCATAACCCCATAATTACTTTCGTTAACATGTAACCATCTCATGGAACCTCATATGTTCTTCCAAATAATCTTGAAAAGTTAACTCGAATTTTAGAAAGATAATCTAACCTTGCAGATATTCATAACAAGTTTAAGGTGATTTACTTAGTTCCTAGAAAATTTATAAAAGACGTATTTCAAAAACCAAGTTTTTTAATAGTTTAAACATTTAAGTTATATTAGAGAGCTTTGAAAATCGTGAGTTACTTTAAAGATTTTTCATAATAACTTTAGTAGGGACGGAGGGTTGGTTACAAGTAATAAGGGTCTCGTGTGATATTTGCAGTCACATCACCCAAAGGGGAATAAGAATTCATACATGTGGACATATAATCAAGGAAACCAATTAAATGACATGTAGATGTCGAATACTCTATTTATCCGAATGAGTGAAATATCAAAATAATAGAATCATGAAAATAATTCAGCTGAGATCCCAATGCCTTTCACTGAAGGTCTTTGTAGCAAGAAAATAGCAAAATATCACATTCGGCGTTTAGGAATTTCCCAGGAGTAGTGCTAAAATGAGGGACGTAGCTTAGCCTTAACATACCTTTCCAATGAACGCTCTAATGGCCGTAGCTTCTCCATGAAAGTTGGTCATTAAGTCCTATGCTTCGCAAACACTATATATACACAGTTGGTATGCACCTATAAATAGTTCATAATTGATCTTAAATCGGGAGATTTGCCAAATGGCCTCAACTTGACAAAATGTCCGTAGAACTTCATCAAAACAATAACAAAAGAGACCCGAGATGATTACCTTAGTTAACCAAGTGTAAACCTTGAAGAAACACCAATAACTACAAATTCATATCTTCAAAAACTAGCTCCAAATGAAGCTAATAGAAGGGGAAAACGATTGTCACGTGTAAAAATCAAGTTTCTAGGCTCAAGGGCAATCTTTAAAGGTAGAAATCATCAAAAACTAACCTTTATCATGCAAGAACTCCTCTAGAACCATCTCTTGAGCTTTTATTCTGGTTAGGGAGTTAAAAGAAATGTTTTGGTGGCTTAAAATGTTGAGTAAGCCGACATACCACATTTATTGACCCGACCCGGGTCGTGACCCGGATTCTGCCCCGGCAGTCCACGGTAAAACCCTCATAAATCTTTACTCCGATGTCGGTTGGATACGGGATTTTGTGTGTTGCAAACTAGACTCATAGGCCTTAAATTTAATGGGTGATAGGACTTTTAAATCTTTTGTATATTGGGAGAAAACATCCAAGACATTTGACCTAAAGTTAAGAAAATATTATTAGAGAAACTTCGATAACTTTTGCCGACCTTAGTTTCACTAATTTTCTTGACTTCAAAACCTAACATACGACCCTTCTGCTATTATCATACCTCATAACACACTATTCTTAGCATGTTGTACACTCATTGGCTTATCCATAAAGTATGGGACAATTTAAACCTTTCAAACGAGCGAAGTTCTACCCAAGCCGTTTCTTTAATTATGAACTTTGTTTGAGGGGTTCCTTCGACCTAAAAATTTAGTTTAGTTCCTTGATATTGCCACCTATTTGAAATCTTATTCTCTAATGTACGATACAAAGTGGTATACACCTCATATAATTATGCCATACTACGCCACATATATTATACAAGAATAGAGTTGTATTTTTTTTTTATCATAGGACTTTATTTGTGAGTCTATATTTGTTAACGTAGGAAATTAAAGTCAAAATCTTAAAATTTTAACTCCTAAGCTTTGTATAGCTATCTCATAAGAAGACATATAAATTGCACCTTCAAGCTACTTAAAATCTAATTAAGACATTGTGAAGAAATATTTTCCAATAATTAAAATTTGACTCACCTTAAGTTTTAAAAAGTTGGGGGTTCCTCTTCCACTTTCAAAGTCATTTCCTCGACGTTGTTATTTTTGCATAATACTTTCACAGAAGCTACATTTTTAGTTCGAATCTTTCGTACTTGCCGATCTAAAATTGCTATTGGTATCTCTGCATAAGATAAATCTTCAGCGATACGAATATTTTCAATGGGCATAATACTTGAAGGATCTCCAATGCACTTCCGCAACATACAACATGAAATACAGGATGGACTGCTTCCAATTCCGAAGGCAAATCAAGCTCGTATGAAACCATATCGATCTTCTGAATAATCTTATACAGTCAAATGTACATAGGAGTGCGCTTCCCTTTCTTTAAAAATTACATGATGCCCTTCATAGGCGATACTTTCAGGAAAACCCAATCTTCTACATCAAACTATAAATTCCGTCGGTGAACATCTGCATTTGACTTTTGCCGACATTGTGTTGTATGAAGCTGATCTCTAATAATATTAACCTTTTCAAGCGCTTGTTGGACTAGATTGGGACCTAGCAAATCTGCTTCCCCGAGCTCAAACCATCCGATTGGCAACATACACTTCCGCCTGTATAGTGCTTTGTAAGGGGCCATCTGAATACTAGCTTGAAAGCTATTATTATAAGCAAAATCGATAAGAGGTAGATGTTGATCCCAACTTCCTTTAAAACCTAGAACACAAGCACATAACATATCCTCAACCGTCTGAATAGTACGTTCTGCCTGTCCATTAGTTTGTGGATGAAAGGTGCTAAGAATTACCTGAGTGCCTAGACCCTTCTGAAACGATCTCAAAAAATGTGCTTTAAATTGAGCTCCTCGATCTGAGATAATAGATAATGGACTCCGTGAAGGCAAACAATCTCGTGAATGTAAATCTTGGCATAATCTTCAGCTGAATATGTCGTCCTAACTGGTAAGAAATGAGAAGATTTTGTCAGCCTATCGATAATTACCCAAATAGAATCATACTTTGTGGAGTGCGAGGAAAACCAGTGATGAAGTCCATATTTATCATACCTATTTCCATATCAGAAGCTCAATAAACTAGGTTAGGCCTCCAGACCTCTGATGATCTTCTTTAATTTGTTGACAGTTGGAAAATTCAGCTACCATCTCCACAATATCTTTTTTCATGCCATTCCACCAATAGATCTGTCGAAGTTCCTAATACATCTTCATCGCTCCGGGTGAGATGCATATCCAGAATATTGGGCCTCTGAAAGATTATTCTTACGAATCTCTCCAACTGTCGGTACACATAAGCGACCCTGGTATCTAAGGACTCGATCTCCAGTTAGCTCAAATATGGGGTGTTGTTGTTGTGGAATCTTTTCCCTTAATTTCCTAAGCTCAAGATCTTCATGTTGCCGCCTTTTCACGTAGTCACAAAGGAAGATTCTGCCATATTCTTAACGACAACACCTCCGCCTCCTGCATCTACCAAGCGTACTTGCAAATTAACTAGTTGGCATAGCTCTTTTGTAATTCCAGCCTTATCAACTTAAACATGACTTAGACTACCCATGGACTTCCGGCTGAGTGCATCAGCAACAACATTAGCTTTGTCCAGATGATATAAAATGTCAACATTGTAGTCCTTTAATAATTCTAGCCATCTCATTTTTCCTATGTTCAACTCCCTCTACTTAAGTAAGTACTGAAGGCATTGATGATTGGTGAAAATATTTGTATGAACCTCGTATAGATAATGCCGCCAAATATTTAGGGCAAAGAGAACTGCAGCCAACTCAAGATCGTGTGTCGGATAATTTTGCTCATGCTTCCGCAACTGTCTAAAGGTGTATGCAATAACATTACCATGATGCATAACAACACAACATAGGAAAATTCTTGATGCATACCAATAAACAACATAGCCCTCATTACCATCTATAAGAGTTAGGATAGGTTCAGTGGTAAGCCTTTATTTTTAGTTTCTGAAAGCTCTGTTCGCATGCCTCGGTCCACTGAAACTTAGTTACCTTATGTGTCAATTTTTTTAGTGGTGTATAGATAGAAGAGAATCCCTCCAAAAACGTTCTACAATACCATGGCAAGCCTAAAAACCTGCGTACCTCCGTTTGATTCAAGGGCTCGGCCAAGCCATCACTACTTCAATCTTTTGTCCATCAACATTAATACCCTCACTTGTAATAGCATGACCAAGAAAAATGACAGAAGTAAGCCAAAAATCAAATTTAGATAATTTAGCATATAACCTGCAATCTTGGATAGTCTACAATACAGCTCACAAGAGGTCTACATGCTCAGTTTCCGACCGTGAATATATAAGAATATCATCAATAAACACAATCACAAATTCATCCAAGAATGGTTTGAAGACCCGATTTCTAAGATCCATAAAGGTTGATGGGGCATTTGTAAGCCCGAAAGACATGAAAAGGAATTCAAAATGGCCATACCTCTTCCTAAATGTTGTTTTTGGGATATCAACTTCCTTGACTCGCAGTTGATGGTAACCAGACCACAAGTCAATCTTGGAAAAGCATTTGACACCTTGTAACTGGTCGAATAAGTCATCAATTCGTGGAAGAGGATATTTATTCTTTATAGTTTTTATTTAGTTGTCTATAGTCAATACACATATGTAAGAATCCATCTTTCTTTCGAACAAAGAGCACTGGGCACCCCAAGGGGAAGTACTTTACCTTAAAAAGCTTTTATCGAGCAAGTCTTTTAGTCTTTCCTTCAATTCGCTTAGCTCTGCAGATTCCATTCTATAGGGAGGAATCGATATAGGTTGCGTATCAGGAAGCAAGTCTATAGCAAAATCAATTTCCCTTTCTGGGGGATTCCTGGAAGATCATCAGGAAATATCATTGGAAATTCATTCATGATAGGAATTGACTAAACAATCATGGGCTCCTTATCAATATCATGTACATGAACCATATGGTATTTACAACCTTTAGCAATCAACTTCCGAGCCCTAAGGTATGAAATAAACTTAACCCTTATCTGTGGTTGCATTACCCTTCCACTCAAGGACTGGCTCACCTGGAAAGTAAAATCTGACTATATTTGCACGACAATTAATATTAGCATAGCAAGTCGCCAACCAATCCATACCCATGATAACATCAAACTCTAGCATAATCAACTCAACTAAATCAGCGGGGGTTGTATGTTCATTAATTAACATCGTTCAACCTCGATAGACACGACTAGCTAAAATAGAGTCGCCAACCGGTGCAAACACCTCAACTGGTTGTGGCAAGAACTCAAATTTCATGTCAATCTTACTAGCAATAAATAGAGTAATATATAAAAATAAAGAGCCAGGGTATATCAATGTGTAAACAGCTTGAGAAGATATTGTCAATAAACCTGTAACAACATCAGGGGATGCCTCTAAATCTTGTCATCATGTAAGTGCATAAAAGTAGTTCTGACCACCGCTCGAACATGTATCTCCTTCCCCTTTCCCTCTTCCACGACCCTGAGTAGACTGTGGTCCTGGTCGTGGGGCACATACTAAGGGTGAAGATGTTGTTGTGGATCCTGAAGTCTGAGCTAGATCACCTCTGCTCGATCTCAGGCACCAACTAATAAAATGTCTTGTCTGCCCATAATGATTACATACATATGAACCCTATCGACAATGTCCATTGTGTGGCTTACCACACTGTGTACATGAAGGAGTGGGATGTCTTATCTGTACAGAATGATCCTATCGATGACCCTCAGGCTGGCCCGAGCTCTGAACTAGTCCCGATTGACTATAACAATCAAATCGCGGTCCCTGCACCTGTGGTGAGACACTACCCGCTGGCCGAGGTGGATTTCAATGGAATAGGGGCCTAAAATCGCCATGTTGCACCCTATAAGACCCCATAGTACGGGCCCTCTTACTCTGCTCCCTAACCCTGCGGGTATCACGAATCTGTTTAGATATGTCCTAAATAGTCTTAGTGAAACCCTGTATGCGGGAAATATCTACATCATCTGATAGGGATGCTACCCTACAATCTCTGATCAAATGATCTGCCAAACCATCAACATAACGATGAACTCTATCTCTCATGGTACGTACAATATCTGGTGCATATCTTGCCAAAGAATTAAGCATGCGGCTATAATTCCTCACACTCATGGTTCCTTGCTTCAGATTGATAAACTGGCTAAGACGGGCCTCTTGAACTTCCCAAGGCAAATAGTGAGAAAGAAAGGCCTCAAAGAAGTCCTCCCACTATGCTGGCGGAGCATCAGGTCTTCTATATGTCTCTCATGCCTCATAGCAAAGGATGGCTACATCACGTAGCCGAAAAGAAGCCAACATCACAGCATCTGTGATGGAGGCATGCATCACCCTCAATACTCTATATATATGGTCTATAAATTCCTAGGGATCCTCAATTGGACTAGATCCTGTAAATAACAGAAGGGCCAAATAAAGAAACTCTCGTAACTTCGAACTTTCTAATTGGTTTCTTCGAGTATCTACTCCTGACTCTAGTTGTCGCTCATGAATAGAAACTATCCTAGTCAGAAACTGAACTGCCTCTCTCATCCCCTGCCCCCCAGTCTCTGGTGGAGGGGTAAGCTCTCTGATCTATTTGCTTGCAATGAAAAATAGGTCATGGAGGTCTTGTGTCCCTAGCTTCCTCTGGTACCAATGAAACTGGTGAGGCAGGGGGTACTCCATCTACTCGGGATTCAACAGGTGCCGGAAAGGCTGATATTAGGGGTACTAGAGATTCACCATATGCCTCCGAGGGAAATCTATCCCTTTGACCCAATGGGGAACGGCTAGTACCTTCCCTAGGATCAATACCTATCTCTCGATCTGTCATATCTAGAGAAAGTGTAGCATGTTAGATAAGAAACATAAAGCACGATTTAGATGTCAAATGTTCTTACACTTTTGCACTATAGCACGATCTGTCAAATTAATAAAATGTAACCATTGTTAAATTCCTTGTAGCCTCTTGATTATAAGTGTAGTGCACAACACACTCATAAACAAGACTCTACTAGACATGGCTTGTGGACCCTCCTTGGGATACAACCTGCTCTGATATCAAAATTGTCATCCCCCGAAGTAGGGGGCGTAACTGGCACTAGATACCCTATTAGAACAAGTTACTCACTAAAATATACTAGCTAACCAAACTGTGAGACAAAAAGATTGGGAAGCACAATCTCTAAAAAGTGAATCATGGACCCTGAAGATCATGACCAGAATGAGAATAAGCCATACAAACAAAGGTAGGCAAATCCAAAAAAAAGAAGATGTACTAGCTAGCCGATGATGCCACAACTGAATACATACTTACTTACACACACATATACATGCCAAGACTATGGATTGGAGATTGATAGATACAAAAGAAAACCCAAAATATTGTGTCGATAATAGCCTCTACAAGTGATATAAGCATTGTCGGACAAGACCCCGACTATACCCAAATTGTACAACAAAAGTAAACATCCTCTGATTGCCCCAGGATAGGATGGAGCTTACCAACTCACAACTGAACCTGAATCCTACCGGGTGGGTCGATTAGAGTCCATACATGTACATGCTCGCATGAAACAAAAAGCAGTGTCTCCAGGCAAAGGGACGTCAGTACGAAAAAAATGTACTAGTATGTAAAGCGAAAAGTAGAATCATAAATATTTACAGTAAAAGGGTAATAGAGATACCACCTAAAACTCAAATAATCTCCATGGCAGACATTTGGCACCCTACTATTTAAATATGGATGGTATTCTCGTATAATTGTATGTCGTGATTACATATATAAATAGATACAAAGGCATGACATACCCAACCAAATGCTAGCAATGCTGATGCCTTCCGGTAGCTAATCGGCATCATATTCGCCAACTTGTGGCCAGCTGTGAATCATACGTATAAATATAGGTAATAGGCCCCATAAGTCACGATTATAGCTCGGGAGTAGAATGCACAACATGTCATGTCATGGATTTATAAAATCTATAAGGTACTATTGTCATGTTGCCAATCTTGGCCCGTTTGTAGTCTTGTACTCATAACCCCATAATCATTTTCATATAACATGTAAACATCTCATGGAACCTCATATGTTCTTCCAAATAAACTTGAAAAGTTAACTCAAATTTTAGAAACATAACCTAACCTTGCAGAAATTCATAACAAGTTTAAGGTGATTTTCTTAGTTCCTAGATAATTTATAAAAGAAGTATTTCAAAAACCAAGTGTTCTAATAGTTTAAACACTCAAGTTATATTAGAGAGTTTTGAAGATCGTGAGTTACTTTAAATATTTTTCATATTAACTTTAGTGGGGAAGGAGGAGAGGTTATAAGTAATAAGGTCTCGCGTGATATTTTAAGTCACATCACCCAAAGAGGAATAATAATTCATACATGCGGACATATAATCAAGGAAACCGATAAAATGACATGTAGATGTCGAATACTCTATTTATCCTAATGTAACACCACATAAATTAGTGAGTTGAACTAGTGAGTTCTAGAGCCTTTGGAAAGCGTTTTGGAGTGTCGTATGAGGGTTAAAACTTGTAAAAATGGTTCCCGTACTTATAATAGGGGTTTTAGGGGTTAAACGTCTGGGTACCACTCCCCAAGGACCACCCAAGCGTTCCTTGAGGAGGACCCCAAAACAGTCCCTAAAAACTGTCAAATATAGTGACCTACGGATGGCCATCTACGCTCCGCAGGTTTTGGGCATAGGTCAAGGCCTGCACCAGGTCTGAAAATCAAGCCTCAGTCCCTAACCACGGAGGCCAAACGACGGTCAGTTTCTCCACCTACGGTACGTAGGTGGAGGGGCGTAGATGCTGCCAAGTTTTGACATTTTAGTTTTAAGTTAGGTGTTTGGGATTTGATTAGTTAATTAATTAAGGGCTTAGGGGGTCGGTTAAGTAGTTAAATAACCACCTATAAATACCTAGTAAGACCGTAAAACTAAGTAATTAGCTCATTCATCTTAGAAGCCCCAAATTACTCTTAACAAATCCTCTCTCTAGAAGAAGAAGAAGAAGAAGAAGAAAGGAAGTTGGGACAGCAACTTAGAGCAATTTTCACCATTGATTCAAGCTTTTTTTAGGGCTTTGAAAAAATGTATGTTAATCTTATTCATCTATGGGTTCTTCCATCCATAGAGCCCCCTTAGTAATCCCCCATTTGTGGATCAAAAACCTAATTCTAGCTAGGGTTGTTCTTACATTGTGGGTAGGGCTTGGGTATGATTCCAATCTAGTGGATAATACCTAATTATGATTTTATTGAAATTGAATTGTGATATTATGATGAATTCTTGTGATTTCTATGATAAACCCTAATCTAAATTGATGAATGTGATAATTGTTGGTTTATTCCATTAGAGGCAAAGTTGAAGGTTCTTAGGTGATCTTCCTAATTCAATGTTATGTGTAGTAATTGATCAAAGTTAGGATTATATAATCATGAATTTAACTAGACTCTATTATGTATGATTGATCTTGACTTGTAAAGATGAAATTGATGATTCTTGATAGATCTTCTAGGATTGTCATCATGTATAGAACCTATTCAAGGATAGGAATATGAAATCATGAATTGAACTAGAATTATGAATGCATGATAGATCATGAATAGTAATGATTGAATTTGGGACTTTATTATGAATTATGCTTAGAATTGCCTATGACTATGGATTATGACTAGAACCACCTAGTAATGAAGTATGTGATTGAAAAACCATGAAATCTAGGTATAATGATAAGATCAAGATAGAAAGCTTTGAGTATAAGGCTTGTAGTCGTGAATGTTGATCACTAGGGTTTTGAGAGTAAAGCCAATGTGATGATCTAGATATGTGAAGTGATAGATTCACTTGAGTCATGATAATACCAATGTCTAATGTAGAATTCTAGATATGATTTTAGGTATGAGTATGATATGACATGAAGGGTTCTCTCACTTAGAATGATTCTAGGTTGAAAGGTTTGCTCACCTAAAATGAATCTAAATCTTAGGACTATTAAATGTGATGAGGCTTGTGGTGATTCCTCTAAATGACCTTTACCTGATAGGAATGTGTGGTGAGTTCCCTTACTCCTAATTGATTAAGTATGGGGGAGTGTGAGGTCATTACCCTTTTGTATGTGTGGCTCCCAAGGCAAGAGATGATTACCCATTAGCCTTTATGTTGGTCATGGGGGCGATTACCTATGATCCTTATGTGGGGTTGTGGAGGCAAATACCTACATTACACATTAAAATTGATATGGAGGTGAATACCTATATCACCTTAAAATAAATATGGAGACGAATATCTACATTCTTCTACTAATGAACATGGAGGCGAATACCTATGATTCATTGATATGTATGATTAGAGGTGAATACCCTTGATTTTATGATTCGATGATATGTGTGTGGCCTGAGGTGCTTCCCTTGCCATTCATGATGAACTAAACATTTATGCCTTGAGGTGACTTCCCCCTTGCATTTATGAACATGAGCACGGCTAGTTTGGGATAATAGGTCTAGATACCTCTACACTTCATGCATGACTAAGAAGTGATTACCCTTGTCTTTATGATGTTAAGAGATGATGAACATGAATGATGAACCTAAGTGTCTAGCTTAGCATGGGTAGGATTATGAGTTCTTGTTCATGCATGACACAAGCTTACCTTAAGGTGACTCATGATATGTTTGCTCTTATATGATGTATGTTTAGATAGGATTGTGCTATAGTTGCCTCCTTAACATGATATGATTTACTAAGGTGATAGTTCCCTTTGTCCTTATGAGATAAATTAAGAATGACACCAAAGTAGGGTAAATATGACTATGATGACTTCAAGGTTATCCTTAGTGTGAAGGGTAGTATGTGCTGCCTTTCATTCATTGCACGAGTGTGCTTTGAGATTACTTAGGAGTATTGTTCCCTTATGGTACAAGAGCTTAAAAACATAGACCATGTATATTGACTATGATTAAGATAACCAAAAAGGGATACTTGGTTTGGGTGGTATTATGGGATGCTATTCTTGCTTTGCACATGTATGCTTTTGAGGTTACTTGAGAATGGTGCTATTATTGTATAGATGACCAAGGCTCAATTATGCTTATATGAGTATGACTTATCTCCTATGCTCATTAACTATGTCTTATGTTGACTTATGTTTATATGATGCTTGTGTTGGAGGTTATTCTATGACTATGATGATTATGTTATGCCCATGTTATTATCTCGTATGTGTATGTCTTATGTTGACTAGCCATTTGAGATGCTCTTATGTTGTATGTTAGCGTTCATACTTGGTACATTTTGTACTAACGCATATTGCCTACATTCTAACCAAATGTAGGGTTTGGAGACTTGAGAACTACTTGGAGCTAGGTTTCTAGAGGTTGCAAGGAGTTGAAGATCTTTGTGAGTCCTCGTAGCTTCGAGGAAAAAACCCACATTTCCTTTATGTCTTTTCTATTCATGTTGAGACTATTGTATGGGTTGTGTCCCAAGAGTTTATTCTAAAGAGTTGTATTAGATGGTTTGAGACAAAGTAGAGAAAGTCTTCCGCTTGTTTTTATGAGATATGACTTCGATTGTAAAAGTTTTAAATTTTCCCGTATTTCCTATTTATCTTATGTTCAGGATATGCTAAGGGCTTGTATGCGACCCCTTCGGGGTCAAGTACGCCGTGCTACGTCTAGGGGTACCCCTGGGTCATGACACCGAACGAGTGGAATATCAAAATAATAGAATCATGAAAATAATTCAGCTGAGATCCCAATCTCTTTCACTGAAATTCTTTCTAGCAAGAAAATTGCAAAATATCACATTCGGTGTTTTAGGAATTTCCCAAGAGTGGTGCTAAAATGTGGGACACAGCTTAGCCTTAACATATCTTTCCAATGAACGCTTGAAGGTCGTAGCTTCTTCAGAAAAGTTGTTCCTTACGTCCTAAGCACCGCAAACACTATATATACACAGCTGGTACACACCTATATACAACTCATAATTGATCTTAAATCGGCATATTTTCCAAATGGCCTCAACTTGACGAAACGTCCGTAGAACTTCATAAAAATAATCATAAAAGAGACCCGACATGATTACCTTAGTTAACTAAGTGTAAACCTTGAAGAAACACAAAATAACTACAAATTCATATCTTTAAAAACTAGCTCCAAACGCAGCTAATAGAAGGGAAAACCGATTGCCACGTGTAGAAATCACGTTTCTAGGCACGGAGGCAACCTTTAATGGTAGAAGTCGTCAAAAACTAACCTTCATCATGCAAGAACTTCATTAGAACCATCTCATAAGCTTTATTTCTGGTTAGGGAGTGGAAATAAATGTTTTGGTGGCTTAAAACGTTGAGTAAGCCGATATACCACATTTATTGACCCGACTCGGATCGTGACCCGGATTCTGCCCCAGGAGTCCACGGTAAAACCCTCATAAATCTTTACTCCGATGTCGTATGGATACGGGATTTTGTGTGTTGCAAACTAGACTAGTAGGCCTTCGATTTAATGGATGATAGGCCTTCTAAATCTTTTGTATATTGGGAGAAAACATCCAAGACATTTGATCGAAAGTTAAGAAAATATTATTAGAGAAACTTCAATAACTTTTGCCGACCTTAGTTTCACTAATTTTCTTGACTTCAAAACTTAACATACGACCCTTGTGCTATTATTATACTTCATAAAATACTATTCTTAGCATGTTCTACCCTCATAGGCTTATTCACAAGGTATGGGACAATTTCAACCTTTCAAACGGGGCGAAGTTCTACCCGAGCTATTTCTTTAATTATGAACTTTGTTTGAGGGGTCCCTTTGATCTAAAACTTTAGTTTAGTTCCTTGATATTGCCACCTATTTGCAATCTTCTTCTCCAATGTACGATACAAAGTCATATACACCTCATATAATTATGTCATATTACGCCACATATATTATGCAAGAATAGAGAAAAAGTACGGGATCTTACAATTTCTCCTTGCTTCGGCACTGTTGGTTTGGCTTACCTACTAGTAGGATGTAGTAGGTGCCATCATTAACTGAGAAATAGGGTGGTGTCATTAACCTACTTCCTTCACCACTATATTATATGCTTCAAATCAAAATAATAATTCTATCAAACCTCTTCCTATTATTAGAACTAATATACGTGCCCGCGCGTTGTACAGATATTTTAAAATATAATAATTTAAAATTTTAAAAATAAGCAATATGAACTATTATTGAGTAACATAAGTATTGTATGTGTAATCATAGATATTGTTTTGATTTATTTATATATATATATATGCACACTTAATGCTAACAAAATTTTATCCTAACTTATGTGCAATGAGGATATATTCTTCAAAGACACCAAATATTATTCTAACAACTTCAAAGATTAATAGCATATGTGATGTGTGTTGAATTGATATTTGTGCTAATTAATTAAATTTTAAATTGATCGATCAATCTAATAAGTCATTCACAGCCACTTAAAGTTGTCCTCGTATTTCACTTAGACACCTCAATTAAGGGATGTGCCTATTGAACATCTCTCTTGTTCAAATCATGTACCTATTACATACATTTTAATGTGGCCTCATAGGTGTAGTACACACCTCAAGAAGTGCGTGAAACCAATACAATTTACTTACAAGCCAATTACAAAATTACATATCAACATCTAAGAAGTGGAGCAAAAATCTGAGAACGAAAAAAAATATTCCCTCACATTATCTTCTTCCCCAACTCCAAACCATCTAAATCCTTTGCATTTTCCTCACCGGCTAAATCCTTTTTGCCAACGTCCCTGCCAAACCTCTTTGTATATTCACCTTTATTTTCCCTTTCTACTATCATCCGTCATCATCAATATCATCACCGTTATCTTAATCGAAAAACCGTCCATTAAACAAATGGCCGTCAAAATAGAAAAATTCAAAAGAGTTAACAGATACAAAAAAAAAATCTAACCTTATAAATTGTAGAAAAATTCCAAAAAAGCTAAAGCTATAGAAGGGAATATAATAATAAAAATCAGATTGCGTTCAAAAAAATCTGGTGAGCCTCCATTTTTTCCGATAAAACTAATACAAATCTGAATTTATTTTCTTTGAAATTGTTAAAGAATTCAAATCCTAAAACATCCATAGTACAAAAAAATATCAACAAATCTTATATGATGTATGAAGAAGAGAATGATATCGGAGAAATGGCAACTATGGTATTGATGAAAATTGCAAAACCGGAATAAAAGGAAGAGGGTAGGTAGCAGCTATTGTGTTGATGAGAGAAATATGGGGAAGATACCTGTCACTCGTTATCGTACTATGATGGGGGACCGACTATTGTGGCGGACTAGTTCACCCGAAAGTGGTTTTGGGTAGATAGGGTTGATTTTTTTATATATATATTAGTAATTTTTACCTTAAAATATTTTTATAAGATATTTTTAAATAATTTTTTGAAACTAAATGACATGTCAAAGTTTAATTTGTCATCGTGCCACGTCACTGTGAGTGAATCTCACAACCTTCAATTTTTTTGTTGATTGTAAAAAAAATACAAATAGGTATTAATTCGAAGTGATAGAGGTGTTCAATAGGTACAAGTCTTAGTTGAGGTGTTCAGATGGATTATGCAGACAACTTTAAGTGGTGGTCGATGACTTAACCCTAAAAATATTGACTATACTTTTTAGCAAAAATATAAATATAATTTATAAACCATGTTGCAACCTCTTTAGCACACTCCTCTCTTGTTAAGTCCTACAAATTAAGACTATATTCATATCAAATTTATTTTCATAAATCATAAAATAAGGATTCACAAAAAAATACATTTCAATGATCAATAAGAACACTATAATCCAATTAATATATACCACATAAAAATAAATTATTTTTAGTGCAAAATAAAAATTTGAGAGATGAAAAAAGGGTCATCTTCTATTCCTTTGATTTACTATAAGTCTCTTATTTGTTTTTATTTGATAGATTTTTGAATTTGTTTTGCCTTTTACAGATGTGCTGTAGATTTGTTTCTTTAGAAATAAGTATCACTTAATACTAACAAATAATATTAGGATTTAGTTTTATATTTTTTAAAGTAACTCTATATAAATAATTTTTTAAATATTTTAATTAGATAAAGTTGGGAAGTTATAAGCACAGCCAACACGCTAATATGAGTACAATGTGAAAATGTATATGACAATTTATTTTAAATCAATTATAATTAAAACAATCGACATCAATGATATCAATTATTATCTTAGATTTAAATATATGTGGAAAGATTTTATATGATGAAATGAAAATTTAAAAATAACAAAAATAAAATGATAAAAATGAAAATCTGAAAATATAACTTTTGCCTCTCCTATTATATATTAGATGGATATAGCCCGTGCAAGCACGGTCCCAAGATCATTGCATAAGTTATACACATGAACTTCAAAGTGCAATAATACAACTAATTTCTCCCATTCCACAAAAAACTTTACAATGCAGACAACTATCTTCTAAATACTTTTCAATATTTATCATAAGAATAGAAGTTCATAGCCTTACATCGAGCTAATCATAGAATATGACAAATTCATTTTACAAAATAGTGAAGATAACCACAAAGAAATAACATATACCAAGTTATATGTGAATTTAAAAGGAACAGGCTTCACTCAATACCCTAAGGAAATAGATTCAAGAAAGTATTACTATCATTCACATTGCAAAATTCAAAATCACAATCATGGAAGACGTAGAATATTTAAACATGTCTGGCTCATATTAGAAGAGTCTAGCGCTATATTTGAGTATATACTGTTAAAACATCATGCACGTATCTAAGTATATTTGTGCATAAATATTTCTGAGAAGGAAGATATATGTGGTTGCTAACCTTCTTCAAGAGCTAATGAAGGCTTGAGAATTGCAACGCATGGTAAACTCTATGCTATAAAAAGTAAGGCACATGCCTTAGGCCTCAATTTTTGGGGGTCCTAATATTTTTTTCAAGAATAGATTTAATCTTAATTTTTTCATTACAAAAATATCTATTTATGATAGGAAATACATTTTAAGAAAAACAATTATACTCTATCTATCATATTTTATGTGGCCCTATTTGACTTGGAACGATGCTTATAAAAAAGACCAACTTAGGGTGTGTTTGGTATGAAGGAAGATGTTTTCCATGGAAAATGTTTTCCTAGAAAATGTTTTCCTGGAAAACAAGTAGATTTTTGACTTATTTTCTCATGTTTGGTTGGTGAGGAGAAAATATTTTCCGGAAAAGATTTTTAGTGTTTGATTTTTGAATGAAAAATATTTTTGAGAAATATCTTTTATTTTTACTAGAGTAGAAAATAATTTTTGAAATTGAACTTAATTTTTTTTGAGGGGGAGGGTACGGGGGTGGGGGGTGGGGGGGAGGGCTGGCGGAGGGGATCGAGGGTAGGGGTGAAAAAATAAAATTTTGAAGTTGAAAATATTTTAGAAAAACAAACTTAAGTTTTTTTTTGGGGCGTGGGGGGCTGGTAGGTGGTGGATGGTGGGCTGGTAGGGGGGGAGGGGATGGGGGGGTTGAGGGTAAGGGTGAAAATATGAAATTTTGAAGTTGAAAATATTTTTTAACAACAAACTTAAAAAAAAAATTGGGGGGGGGGGGGGCGGGTTGGGGGTGG
>JAJOOO010015421.1:0-40440 GCA_029582685.1 Solanum piurae | reverse complement strand
ATCCTGACTTGTTACTCCTGCAGCCATTGCCTGCTGATTACATTGTTCTGTCTTTTTTTGCTTTACTGTTGATTCACCTTTGAACATGTATAATCCTCCTTGTTCCTTACCAATCCCCTTCACCCTGCCACTGAAGAGGTCCTGAAAAACACAGAAATCAGGATAAAATGACACAAAGCAAGACAGTTCCCTTGTGATCTTGGACACTGACAGCAGATTGAACTTGAAGTCTGGCACATGTAGAACATTTCTCACAATTTCATTATCAAATACAATTGATTCACCAGCATGATTAATGTTCACTCTATCCCCTGTAGGTAAATGTACCTGATTCTTCTGTGACTTACTCAGTTCATGACTCTTGATCAGTGACTGTTTGTGTGTTGTGATGTGATGAGTTGCACCAGAATCTACAATCCAGTCTTGTGAAATTTTTTTTGACATTAAGCAAGTTTTAATACCTGCCATGTTGACTCGTCTTGGCTCCTCTTTGCTCAACATGTCCAGTATCTGTTTGTACTCCTTCTCAGTAAATGTTTGTGCCTTTGGTAAGTGTGCATTATCTCCTTCTCCTTGACTGGTTGAAGCTACTTGAGATTGATCATAGGAGTTACTTGAATTAATAGACACATTGTTGGCTACATGCTGTCCTCCATATCCACCAAAACCACCAGTAGTGTTCTTATTACCATAATCTGCTTTCTTCCTCAGCTTCCAATCACTTGGATAACCAATTATCTTATAGCAGTTGTCTTTGGTGTGACCAGTGAAGTGACAATACTCACACCTTCTTCCTTTAAAAAACTCCTTTCCTTGAGCCTTATTCACATTCATGACCATCGAGTCTGACTTATCAACTACATTAGCCAAGCATGCTTGATGTTGTATTTCATCATCTATGATCATGACATATGCTTGATTTAAGGAAGGTGTGACTCCTTTAAGCAATATTTGTCTACGAGGTTGATCACATGATTCATTTAAACCACTTAAAAACTGAATTAGTCTCAATTGTTGAAGATGCTCTGTATACTCCTTATACTGAGGACATGTACAACTAGGATGTGGTGTCACAACATCATACTCACTCCATAAAGTCTTAAGCTTAGTGAAGTAATGTGACACAGAATTTGTACCTTGTGTGAGTGTTGTGATCTCCTTGTGCAGCTGGTAGATCATCATGCGATTGACTTTATCAAATCTCTCCTTGAGATCTGCCCAAACTGAGAATGCAGTTGTGGCATAGACTATACCACTAAGAAGCTCCTCACTGACAGTGTTCATCAGCCATGACAAGACGATGGCATTACATGTCTCCCACTGTTCGTGCAGCTCATCTTTGTATAATGCCTTGGTACATGCACCAGTTACAAAACCATATTTCCTCTTCCTTAAAAGTGCAATCCTCATGGATCTGCTCCAAACACCATAGTTTTCAGATCCAGTCAATTTGATAGGAATCAACATAGCTCCTGATGAATCAGATTGACCAATATACAGAGGATCACTTTGATCAATTCTTAAGACAGCCATTATCAAGCTTCAAAACTAAAAAAATACAGAAGCAGCTAGCTAGAAGAGATCTGAACTCGCCTAGAAGAACAAACACAAGATTAACCAGCTAAAGGAGATCTAAACTCCACTGTAATCCTGTTCTATATATGCAGCACCTTGTGCTCTGATACCATGAAAAAATGTGAGTTTATGAACTCACCATTGTAGTGATGTATCTAGACAGAATTTAGAGAAAAGGGGAGAAGAGTATATTATTGATCTAGGAGAAGAAGTTGATACAATAGAGTCAATTACACTAGCTTATATAGCCTGAAAACTAACCAACTAACTTTCTACTTGACACATTAATCGAGGTAACTAACAAGTCTAGTAAGCATCAATTAACTACCCTAAACTAATTAACTAACATTGAGAAATTTACTGTAGTTAACTAACTCGTACAGTAACAGAGTTTTATATTTGAACAAGTAGACACTTAAACTTACATAAAATTGAACAAGTAGACACACGTGTCATACATAACGTCTTCCATGACAATTCACGTCCTGCGTGTTTTATATCACGTAGGATGCATGTGTCTATTTGTTCAACTTTAAACACATTTAATTATTTACTTATAATGAACACTCAAAGTTAGAGAATATAAATATCAATTGAAAAGTATATGTCCACATATATCATAATCTTTTATGCACCACATCAAAGAAAGAAAGACCTATTTATGATATATAAAAAAAAAATTAAAATAAAATAAACTTGAGATTATGGAAAAGAGGAGGACAAAATTGGATAAATTCAATGTGGACTATTAAGTCACCAACTATTTGAAATTTCCAAATATCCCCAAAAGTACAATTGTGTGTCAGTTTTCATCCTTACAAGTTTGTTCAAAATGGTTGGAGAAGAGCAGAAGGAAAGGAGGTCTACTGCCAATCTGAATTCAGTATTCTATGCCGGTTCATACCATCCAATTCAAGCTGGAAGCATCGATGGCACTGACATCCTTCCCCATGATAACGCCATTTACAGAGCTCTTCTTTGCTCTAATGCCGGCTTGTGTTCGTGATTTCATACCTTAAACCTTCTTTTTTCACCCCTAATTCTTCTCAATTTAACCTCTTTTCCCATTTTTCAGATGACCCTTTTGGTGACCCAAAGGCTATTGGTGATCCTTATTCTACTCTCTTTGTTGGTCATTTGTCTCAGTTTACCTCTGAACAGACGCTTCGCCAGGTTTCCTTTTCTGGGTTTTGCTTTTTTTGAGCTGGAAAATTTGTTAACTTATGTGGGTTTTTTTTTTCCGTATTAGTTTGGGTTTAAAGGTTTTTTTTTTCTTTCCTTCTTTGTTACTCTTGTGCTGTTCCTGTTTGTTTGCTTATTGCCTAATTGGTGTTGTCCATTTGATTATGTATTTTGGGTTGTGTTTATTTGCAGGAAATGAACAAGTTTGGAAGGGTGAAGCACTTAAGAATTGTTAGACACATTGGTAATGACTATTTCTTCCAAAATTACTTGTTTATGTGGTGTTTCAGATTTTGTGTTGTGAGGTTTAGTGTATATTGGAAATCATTGACAATATGCTGGTATAGACACTTATTGCAAAAAGAAAAGAGATTACTTTTTGAAGACTTGAGAGCATATGATATGGCAGCAACTTGGAGGTAAAATCTCTCATATTCTGTTTGCTTTTGCAGTAACAGGTGCTTCACGCGGTTATGCATTTGTTGAATTTGAAACAGATAGAGACATGCGACGAGCATACACGGTAATATGTTCTCATTAATAGTGACCCCTATTTTCTCATTTTGTGAATCTTTTTAGGGTGCTAGCCAATCTTTTCTGCATAGCACATACTTGTACCAGGAGAATACATTGTTTTAATGGACTATACAGGGGATACTTGGGAAAATAAGTAGAGTAATTGTACTAGAGAAACCTATAGAGATATTTTAAATATCAAAATGAAGGATCAAGAAGCCTTGCAGTACTAGCTGTTAGCTCAGTTATGTGATATAGCAGCATTAAATACTTATGGCTAACCCTTCTTTAGTGTGACATGTACAAAAATTTTAAGACTAAACAGCTCTATGCTCCCTTCTGAATTGCTGAAATACCCAAAGGGATGGAAATGTGCTTGGCTACTGTATCTAATGTGGTTTGCTGGAGCTAGACTCCTTCCTGATCACGAGAAGGAGGTTGCTAGGATTGAGAACTGGTTATTGAAGACTGTGATTTGTTATGTCTAACTAATTTGTGTGGATACGATGATTTAACGGTTGTTTAAATACCAACTGTTTATACAAGGAAGACGAGTCATTGTCCTTGAAATACACAAATAATTAAATTAATCTATGTTCAATTTCTCATTTACCAAATTCATTGCCTATCTTGTTCATTTTGTTATTCACATACTGTAGGATGCTCATCATAAGGTTATTGATGATTCTGAAATAATAGTGGACTACAACAGGCAAAGGTTAATGTCAGGCTGGATTCCAAGAAGATTAGGTTAGTTTCTTTAGTCTGATATCCTTCTTCTTGAAGTTTTAATTTGCTATTAAACTATTATCAAGATTATTCTATTTGACAGGAGGTGGTCTTGGCGGAAAGAAGGAATCAGGGCAACTTCGTTTTGGAGGTCGTGAAAGACCATTTCGTGCTCCACTGTAAGTATTCTTACTTCATGTTAAGATAAAAGAGAACTGGAGAATTGTCTCACATTCTTACGCGCTCTAAAGTCGTCCTTGCATTTTCATCCATTAGATTCTTTTTGCTTGTGAAAGCTAAGCATGTTTATGAAGTTAAAGGGTGTTAATTTAGTTTAATAAGCATTATGTGGAGAATGGTAGAGGGACAGGCCCATTATCCACTGAGTTTGAGCTGTGCATCACTTGCCCTTGGGGATTTCTCAGTTGCTAAAGAAAATAAAATCACTTTTACAAGCATTATACAGTTAATAGGTCAAGGATATGATTTCCGTCAGAATCCTTTCCCACTTGTCTTGCCCAAGTCCTTCAAAAAATTTGGTAAGACAAAAACCTTTAATCTTGTTTCACGTAGACTAACATGCCTTTTGGGCTGTCGAAAAGAATGTCATACCTAATCATGAAGTTGTAGGATTGTGTGAAAAAAGCTTTTATAAGGTCTTTGAGGAAGTTTAGTTATAATAAAGACTTGGACTTTACTCTTTGCTAGTTTGGGCTTACTGGTTAAGGCGTTAAGCTTATAACATTGCTCCAAGTGATTGAGTGGATAGTCAGTAAAGGTCATTTACACCTTTGGTTGGCTTTGTTGAGCATAATTGCATGTCTTTCTTCCGTGGGCCTTGGATAATGGACTCAGGGATGGGTGTAAAGGGGATATCCTACATATATAAAAGCAAAATGGGATATCTCAGGAATCGTATCTCTCCAAACCTGGGTAGAAATGAGGAAGGCTTGAATAGATTTATGACTTTATCCTGCTTCAGTGACAGTTTGCCGGTGACCTGTCCTAAAGAAGAGGAAGTATAAAAGGGGGAGCAGGTGAAGAAAGACAGAAGAGAGTAATGAATCTATTCAAAAGGAAGAATATAACAAAAGATGGAAGAGAGTAATGAGTAGGCTTTTGCTCTTACCTCCATTATACTTGAGGATGAACATAGGACTTTTTGGGGAGCTTATCCGGTGAGATTGTAATCCCAAATAAATAATAGCCCTTCTCAGGTAGTGTAATCAGGCAAATAATCCAGTTCGATATTTAAATGTTACCAAATGTAGGATAAATTTCTTCTATCCTAATAAAATCCGCTATCTGGCTACTGATTCTTATGATTGACTGTTGCTGGATACTGGATTAGATTAGGCAGGATAAATTTATCCCCCACAGGTAACTTTTTGTATGTCAAGCTGGATTAATGCTCTCTTCTAATACCAGATCAACTAACATAGCTGGCCTTTCTCTTCCATTTTTGGAGGGGTCTGGGGAAAGGAGAACGGGAAGAGGATTACAATCTCAACGGGTAAGCTTGCAAAAAGTTTAACTGTTGCCCCTCATGTTAAAATAGGAGGAATGAAGTTGTGCATAGGCCCTTCATCTTTATTCTGTTTTCCTCGTTTTGCCCATCACTAGTAAACTCTTACTCCTTACCTGTAACCCCTTGTCCTGTCAAAAGACTGCTATGGCTATGAGATTGTTTGTTTCATTACTTAACTTGAGGTTGTCTTTCTGCACTTTGCAGATTCGTTGATAGAACCATGATTGCTCTTGTAGTATAATTGCCCACAGTTGATTGTGAAAGATGACTCTCTTGTTTATTTTTCAAATAAAATCTTGTCAATGTTACTAAAATATTCCAGCTTATTCTTTTCTATTTGCTTGTATGAAGTAACCAAACCTAGATATTAATCCTTATGTCTCTCAATTTGTTTCCTGTCATTCTTTTTTTTTATTATTTTATTTTATTGATCTGTGGTTGAGTACTGGTATTCCGACTGTGAAGAATATGTTGTGCCTCAATAGAAGGAAACACAGTTTTGTTGAGGAAAATATAAATAAAAAGATGGAACATTCCGTAGGTCTGAACAGTGCTTAAAGCCTTAGCTTGCTACAGGGCATTGTCTTAAAGACATTCTCCTATTGCACTATTTTCCATGCTACTATTTTGTGTATGCATTTTTCGCTAACTTCAGGATACTTCTGGAAACAGACGGCCAATTCCGTGGGATGATTTAAAGAGGCTTGGTATACCACCACCTCCCGAGGGAAGATACATGTCACGATTTCAGGTAATCCAGTTCTTACACATTTGCTTTTGGCCTTTTGGGAAGAACATAGGTGATCTCTTGAAAACCGTATTGTTCATGTTCACTCTACACTTTTACAGTAACTGAAGCTAAGTTCTGTAGCTTATGATAGTTTCCTCTCCTCTAGTTTTGCTCTTACCATTATCCATGGCTGTCAAGTTCTCAGACTGAAATTATTTGACACACAAGTGACCTCTAATCCTCAGGAGAAAGTACTGGTTAAGTCAAAATGAGAAAGTGGAGTCTGATGACTTGAATTAACCCCGTGTAGGCTCCATCACCACCTAGGCGAGCAAGAAGCTTGGAGGATGCTAGAGACTCTTCTCACAAGCATGATAAAAGAAGCAACCATTCTCATCGACAGGACAGGTCAATAAGTCGAGAGCGCTCATCTGGAAGACAGGAGAGGTCCATGGACAAGGAAGATTTCTCTCATAGACAGAGAACACATGGAAGGAAACGAGGTGATCGAAGGTCCCCCAGCCATGATCATTCATCGGATAGGAGTTCAATGGACAGAAGCAGACATTCTCGCAAGCGCCAAAAGAGTAGCAGAGACAAACATGACATGAAATCTCCCACTCTTGATCATTCATCTGATGAAACTTCAACGTACAGAGAAGAACGTCGTCAATCACACAATGCACGGTCTCATGGAGACGACAGATGGTCGCCAAGAACAGATGATCCATTTGGTGACACTTAAATATCAGGAAGAACATCATAGGCCACATACTAAGCACTCATATGGTGATGATGGGCGATGGTCCCCTAGCAGAGATGTACCTTTTGATGAAACTTCTATTCGAGAACATAAACCACTTTCATAGTAGTAAAACTCGTGGATGAGTGAGAGTATACGAATATTTTTGT
Source organism: Solanum piurae (assembly GCA_029582685.1). Classification (NCBI taxonomy): domain Eukaryota; kingdom Viridiplantae; phylum Streptophyta; class Magnoliopsida; order Solanales; family Solanaceae; genus Solanum; species Solanum piurae. The sequence continues at coordinate 33,268 of JAJOOO010015421.1, read as the reverse complement.
TAGATGGTTTCCCCTTAAGTTCTAGCTTAGATAGCTTAGACTTTAGATTTGTAGTTTTGCTTTCTAAAATGGGATGACTCCCCCATAGTATGTTAAAGCACTCGATTCCTCAGATTCTGGAAATGTTGTAAAAGATAAACAATCTTGCTTATAACTTGATTTTCAACACGTACCTTATTCCTCTTTCCCTCTTGGACATGTTTTGTTTCGTTCGTATTATCTGTCTTTTAAGATTTTTGCAGAAAAATACTTATAGCATTAAATTATCCTTAAGCATATCACTTGTTTAACACACCACTATTTGAAGACAAGTAGTAGCAAACACAATGATGAAGCAAATATATATCCAAGTAATTTATTCATCTGCTTATTACTAACTCATTTCTGAGTCAACTTAAAAGCTTGAATAAAAAGTACAAAAACCATAGTGTTTTTCTGTAAGAAAATTCAAGATGTAGCTGCACCAAGCAAGCGAAGAACAAGATGAAGAGTGGACTCTTTTTTGATGTCATAATCCTTCACAGTACCATTTTCCAGTTGCTTGCCACCAAATATTAGCCTCTGATGTTCTGCTTTTATCCCTGCTTTTTCATAGATTTTGTCTTTCACACTATCAATGGTGTCAAAGGTTTCCACATCTAATGTCATGGTCTGGCCTGTGAGTGATTTGACAAATATCTGCATCCTTTGTATATATTTTTGTACCTAAATAAAAGAACAATGAAAGACCTCACATTCCAACCACAACAACATAATTATCAAGGGTCCGCTCTACCACTGAAGCAAGTATAATTACTATATGTCTTACAAGTTATAAAATGTACAATATCAATGAATCCGATTATTGTAATTTATATTGGAAGATCAAAAAGAAAAGTGAGAGTACCTTAGATAAATCCAAAGAGGTGCAGAGGCTAAAGTAAGGCAATGAACCAGAAAATAATGTGTATGAGATGCCTGTTGAGGTTTGTGTATAGACAACAATCAAGATGGCTTCTTATAATGGCAAGTTACACATTTGGTCGTTGTCCAAAATAATTATATTCACTAGCTAAATATATTCTATTTTATTTATAAAATATGTATATGTTATGTTTATCACATATTAATATATAAAAATATGCATTTTCTGACTGTTATTTTGAGGGACAGCTATTATATAAATTTCTCTCTATTTCTTAATGAGGACACATTAACCATTTCTTTTTAGAAAAATAATAAAATGTTAAAGTCAGCCAGCGACTAAGTCATATGAATCACATAATCCAACACGGTTTGACGTGTACGTATGCACAAAATTCTTTGTTTTTTAAAATAAAATATTCAGCTAAATTGAATTTGTATGACCAAGAAATTACATGGCTAATGCATATCAAACTATTGAAGTGTGTGACCATGTTAGAGAGAGCACATTTTTATTATTTGATTATATTCTCAACACGCAAGTCTGATTTGATTTTTTTTTTCATGGATCAAACACGTGGAAATTCTTTTTGATTTGGATGGCGGTGAGATTCGATCTCAAGACCTTTTTGCCTGCTATGATACCATGTTGAAGTGTGTGACCATCTCATCTAAAAGCTTAAGCTGTTAGAGAGATCACACTTTTATTATTTGATTATATTCTCAACGATGTCTATCCAGGTATTATGTCAACTTAAGTCCAATCGAGAAACATAGTGGAAAGTTGTTATATTAATAAGATTCTTAATATATACCTTATTCAGTTATTCATTACACTCTTTTATCAAAGCAACATTCCTTTGGTTCCCAACTTGATGTTATAATACAATCATTAATTTCAACATAGTCTGATTATCTAGAACAATATATTCGTGAGCAAGAGCGTATTTCACAATTTTTCTAAGTCGAGTCATGAGCCCTCTTCAGACTTTTCGCCAACAACTTAGAAGAAGAAATAGTTCCAACAACTCCTAAAAGCCCACCAATAACGATGAGAACAACGTTAAGAATCAAACTCATCCTCGAAATTTCTCCCCAAAAAATCTTAGTGTAAAAAGCACAAGGGAAAATGACACATATCCCAACACCAACTAATGAGCCAGTGAGACTAAGAACATGTTCAAAATATGGCACACTAAGGGCCAAAATCAAGATTACTAGTAACAAAATTGATCCAACAATTCCTCTTATCATCATCTTGACTTTAGATTTCATTGAAGATGGCAAATTTTCTTCTAACTCAATAGCAAATGGTGCAAATTCCAATGCATATTTTGTCATTGGTGTGAGTATTGTTGCCCATAATGCAATTTTTGTGATGATTTGGTCATGGGGCATACTTAGAGTTATTTGTGAACTCACTTGTGGACCAAAGAGTTTTGCTCCCATAAAACCTAAGGATATATATAGTGTTGTCACTAATGAAAAGCTCACAATTGATACCTTCAAACACAATAAAAATAAAAATAATTAGTACAACAGAATTAGGCAGTATATATATTCTAGCATGTTATATAATTTTTCTTTTAAGTAATTGTGATGCCACACAAAAAGAGAAAATGATCGATGGTTAATTAGTCATTATTATTTTTTTATGATGGTGGTGTCCAGGCCAGCTTTCGCACACCGCCTAATTCCACGGAACACCTGTCACCTCCCACCGGCAACAGCAACAGGACAGATGGGAAGACTATGATGCATGAAAAAGAAAGCCAACTAATTATTAGTTCAAAAAAATAAATACTACATACCTTGGTGAATTTTGAAGGGTCTTTCATTGCTGTGTAGATATTTGGAAAAACAATATGTCCAGCATAGCTGAAAATATAAAGTCCAGATATTGAAGGAATATTTTGTAAATGAAGAAATGGTATGTGATGATTAGCTTTTATACCACCAAAAATAGCAGTACATGCCACAGAAACAAATATTAAAAGTGACATAAAAATTCCCCCACTTGAAAGAAAAGAAATAGAAGAAAAATCTCTTAACCAAAGGCTAGGAATAGCTATAAGAATAGCAATTGTTGTTAATATTTGTGAAGTAGATAAGTGAAATAAAATCCCTTTTAATTTAAAATTTGTGTTTATGAACACAATGGACAAGTTGTCATGTAGAGATATTGTGTAAGAAATAAGGGCCATGAAAATTTCTATGTATATAAAAGATGTGACTATGATTCTCCCTTTTGTTCCAAATGCTTGGTGTCCAATATCTTTATAGTCTTTTGATTTGGGATTTTTTTGTAGACATTTTCCAAGTAGATGGGAAGTATAAGCACATATTATTCCAAGTCCTATAAGAATTATTGAAGACATCCACCCTCCATTTTCTAAAGCATATGGAGTTGATAGTTGTCCAAGACCTATATATATAAGAAGAAAAACAAACAAAGAATTTTGTTAGTGAAGTTATAGCAAAAGCCAAACACTTTTTTTTTCCTCGCGATTTGTGAACCTTTTTCAGATTATTTTTTACTAAACTAAAAATCTTATGAGGAAATATTAGACGGCGATTTATTTGAGGTATTATAAAAGGTGAGATGAAACAACTGACCTATAAGCATTCCAATCATGTTGAGAACAGCATGAAGAAAAGAGGTGTTGGATTTCACATGTTGATGATAAGCCAAACTCTCCAAATCCTTGGAGTTTTCTCCAATATTATTGGAGCTATTTTCACTTGTCACTTGATGAGGCAAACAACAAGTTGAATCAAGGCATAATTGTTTTCCATTGGACTTGCAACTCTTGTCACACATTGTGTATATCTTCTTAGAATGGTGAGTATTGATATGCATGCAAAGTTCAACTCATATTTATAGCTTTTAATTTAGAGTTAAGTTGTAGAAACTAACTCATTTTAACTCCTATTTGTGAGAATCTACTTTAATTTCTCTCACTGTTTTTTTAAATTAATTAATTAATATGCATGCATGTTGCTAAGAGAGAATCTAGCTAATATATGTATGTTATATATCCCTTTTCTCTAGCTGACTTTGATGAATTTTCACTCATCGATGAACATATATATTCTTTATTCGTAATATATATAATGTAACATAGAGATATATGTAACGTAGAGATATATGTTATTATGTAAAGTATTACAAGTAAATAAATTAAAATTGAATCAAGAAACATGTTGATTTGATCCTCTCAAAGTGGATTCTATGACATAAGATGATTCTCCCAAAAATGTGGGAAGATTCTTGTGGGTGGGCAGCTCATGGGTTTCACAAAATTCGACATTTATAATTTTGATTTTGATATGAAGTGTTGAGTTTCTAGCGAAGAGGATTCGGATAATGACCGCATGTTATCCTCGAGTTAGTTTCATTCATATGGATGGATATTTAATTTTGAATAATACTTACGTGTATAAGGTGTTTATATCAAATCATGAATTCAACATATCATGATTACGTGATTTAATGAAGTGAAAATATAAATTATATAGATTTGAATTAATACTAACTACCTTTAATTTGTGCATGTATTTGGATTGTAGTGGATGAAAGAAAAATTTTCCAATTGGAATTGCAAAAGCTGATTCTGTGACATATGCAGCCTAACATGCCCTTATATTATATTCCCTACTAGGAATTGGGATTAATCAAAGTTAACTAAAGCAAAATTTCATCATCTTATGGGCTATACCATTATCACAACTAAATTCAATTAACCAAATTTTATTATTTATTTATTAAAAACAGTCTGTCACCTACAGGATAAAGATACTCACGATGTTTATTTCTTCTATATATGGATGATACCAATGTGTATGCACTCTCACATATAGATATTATTACTTTGTTAATGATGTAAGTTTTTTTCTATTAAAATTGTAAGTAGTTATGTTGTACCATTAGTTTCCTCGTTTAAGCAGTGTGAAAAAAAGAATTTTAATATACTAATGGTTGCAGAAGAATCTGATTTTATATCATCTTATTCTCCATGATAATTTTCTTAGGTTTCATTTTTCCTATTTTAAAATATATCTTGGATGACTTAACCAAAATGATGCTCGAAGAATCATATCCAAATAGAATATATATACTTCATTTGTTTTAGGAAAACATTAAATGAAAAATTCTCCTTGCTTGCGTAATTAAATATTTTAAAACATGAAAGTGTTTTTTTTACATGGATATAGCTAGACTTTATGTTTTATATAGTATTAAACTTGTTTTGTCTCACAGAATGAATATACTGTACAAGCCAACATCATTCTGTAGACCTCAGCTTTTATGTTAGTTTGATTGGTATTATGCTAATGGTTTTCTTGACATGAGTGTGGAGAGATGAAGACTCTGTCAAATTATGGACAATATTTATCCAAAGCTCTCACCTTAATATTTGCAATTGGTGGCCTCTTGTTTAAGAGCCTGCAACACAGAAAGAAGATTTAAGGCAATTAGCCAGTATTTATGGTTACTAGTTACAATCCTGATTCCTCTAAATTCTGGACCAACTGATTCTTCTAAATGTGTAAAGTAATGGCTCTGATAATTTTCTTTTCTTTATCCTGCCTTTACATTAAATATTGTGGCATGGGAGGTACCCATCTTTACAGTTGAATCAAATGCTTCATCACTCAATCTAGGTTAACCTGTATCATCTCTACTTGGAGTGTCGTAAATGGTTGACAAACTCTACTTATCGGATGGATGGATGGCTTGCCATGCAAATTCCACCCCTACCTATATTGGGGAATGACTCACTTTGCATACCTCAACATTGAAGCCACAGTCCATTAAAAAGAGTAACCATGCACGTTGTTGTTCAGAAAGTCTGTCTCTCGGGCCTTTCACTTCAACGAGTTTTGCTTCACCTCTGTAGTCATCATGGAAGCGCCACAGCAATAAGTCAGGCATTCCACTTGACCAGCTCCTGTAATCTTGAGCCCAATTCCGACAGATTGATGCAAGACAAGGACCTCCGATGCATGTAACTGCTGCTCGGAGCTCAGACAGAGAATGCTTGTCCCACTTAACTCCCCTACAGGCTGTTCCCACATGTGATTCCCATGACATGATAAGCAACTCTTCCGCCATGCCATGCTCAATTTTATCTAGAAGACCTTCTATAAGACTCCTTCTGACTTCATAAAAGCTATCAGTTTCAAGATCCAAAGGTGCAGTCTACAAAAAGAAAAAGACTTCATTTCTCAAGCAGATCAAAAAATTGAATAGCACACCATGAATGTCACACAGAAAAACGAGTTAATGGTTGTAGATCTTTCTGAAGTAGTTTGAACAGTGATTGTAGATCCAAGATATCATACTACCTTGCTTTTGTTGCTTTCTAGTCTTGCAATACCCCCTAAAATAATTGTTTATTAAAGAAAACAAAAGTAAACAACCATCATCAGCCAATAAAGGGGATATGAGGAACAAGGAAAATTAGTGTCTTCCGAGAACACGTTGGATCCTATTTTCAAATGCTATTATGACTGTTGAGCAGAACTTATAAGGAACCTAGTATAAATGGGCAGACCATGAGAATCATAATCATCAACTTTCACATTGCTCATTAATTGTGAAGTTAGGCATATTGTTTCTTAAATCATTAAACAAAGCTAGTGTTTAGCTGCTAAGACAATAGCTTCATGTTGTGTAACTGAATTATCAACAGAGTTATCACTTATCAGCACAACCATTTAGCATGGAAGTTCTGACAATAGCAAGGCCACCTATACCTGAGTCTATGGAAAACATCAAGCAGAAAATACCTGAAATTTGGTACGGAAGACATTTGGTACATCCGCAAATACAATGTCCCACATTAGAAGCCCGAAAATAGTCAACCAAATCCCACTCTCAGTGTGAACACCCTGCCAGCATCCTCCTTCTCCAGCATAATACTCAAGAGCAAGCTCTTCTACTCCACAACGTTCTCCATCCTCACCATAAAAGACATTCTTCACCCCTGTTTTGCAGTTCACTGGTCTGCCCTGAACCTGAACCTAAATAATTATGGAGGAAGAATCTGAAACTGTAGTATGATATTCATATCTTAAGAAAATGGGTGAACTGCAACATTGTCAAATCAGAGATGGGATGAAATACCTCAACTATCTTCCTATTGATGGAATTCGAAAAACTGGGAGTTTTCCAACGTCTAGGGGGCTTACCCAACCGCAGAACCCGCCTCTGTAGAGCCACTATACAGCCAGCGCGAACCCAAGAATCTAGCAACCCCTTTTCAGCTACTTCAAGACTCTCATCAAGGCACCCAACATGCTCCAAATCAATTGAGAGCCTCAGAGTCCAATATCCCCTTCTTCGATCAGAGTTAAATTTAACTAACAGCAGCTTAAGCAAATCGATTGCATCTTTATACCTGAAAAAGTATCCCCACTAAAAATGCTTAATACACAAGAAACTTCACTTAAAACAGTATCACCATCATTACAAGAAAATGTCCAATGAAGAGTGTACATACATCCATGATCCACCTGACTCTATTCCCGTTTATTTTTTGTCATAACATGAACTTGCGCACTGTTTAACAATATTCACAGAGGCTCATAAACCATCTGAAATAAGTCCACTTATAAAGACAACCTCCCAGGCAATTCACTCAATTCAATTCACCATACTGGCCCTCATCAGATCATCAACCAGTCATTTTACTAGCCCCACAATCAATTTATAGAAATAACACTCAGATCAAATGAGAAAACATGCACAAAGGTGGACCATCACTTGTTAGAAAGAATTGATGTAAAATATTCTGAAAGAATCTGAGAATCCAACCTAAGACCATAAGGCAATGATTAACCTCTTTGGCAACCCTACACAATCAATAAGGGACAAGTGTATTCTCTAACACCCTCCCACACATGTAACCCCGTTCTTGGGTTTACACATGAATGAACACTGAAATGTTTTTTTTTTGGGTTTTCCTTTTGAGAAGATTGAAGAGCTGACCTGACGTAGAAAAGATGTTCAACTGGCTGAAAAGACCGCCTGGACGGTGAGCAGGCTAAAGTGGACTTGGAGCAAAGTTTGTGGCCCAGACAACTTTATGGGTTGAGTTGAAAGAGAAACCCAAACAACAGAATATGAAGAGAGAAAGCATTGAGAAAGTAGGATTCACCAAAGCTTGCTCTGATACCGTGAGAAAGAATTTGAACTAACCCAAACCCTTAAGCAATGGGCAGAGCGACCCAAGATATTACTAACCCCTTTGGTAATCCTTACACAATCAATGAGGGACAAGTGTATTCTCTAACTTTAAAGACAATTAGATGGCATCTATCGCCCAGAAAGGGCCAATTAAATGATATCTACGTTAAAAAATACCAATATAAAGATCTATGATTTACCTCTACCATTTTTCTTTTCCCTCTTTTGTTGATTGACATACAACACATATCAGTGACTAAACTCTGTAATGTCAAACGATAGAAGGAAAAAAATGGTTGAAGAATGTCAAACAGCTGTCCTCAGAATACCCAACTCATGTCATGATGAAGACAATAAGACGTGTAACCTTCTAGAAGTGTGATTCATAGATTCACTCCAATGACTAAAGAAGATTAAATGAGATAAGAACAACATACTTAGTGTAGTTCCACAAGTGGGGTCTGGAGATGGTAAGATGCACCAAAACTTCACACCTACCTTTGCCGCGTATTAATGAGATACTTAAGGATAAATCGTTTCTAATACTTGGGAGTATATTTGGACTTTCTCCTAATAGAAAATAAAATAAATGAGCATGTGCTCCATAACTCTAGTGTGTAAGATGACAAAATGAGTACTTGAAGGCTCCAGAAAAGATAACCTGATCTTAGGAGAATGAGACTGACTTACAAAAACCTAACTATTGAACTTTTAAGGCAAATATGATTTCATGAAGTAGAGAACTCCTGACAACTTAGTGAAAGACAAACCTCTACGAAAATTTACTGTCCAAATACAACTCACTGTTTTCCCCAATTATGGAAACACAACATATCAGAAATTAACCAGCTTATGGACCTGAACATAAACCATAAACCTATTTACAAGAGCTTACCCTATGACAAATTTTCTATTATTCTTTCAGTCGTAACACGCACCATTACCCCCTACTTTTGCTGTAAAAAAAAAAAAGAAAAAGACAACCCCAAGAAGAGGGAGGGCACCATAGAACCCCCCCGCCCCTCCTTTTTTGTTTTATGCATCTGAACAAGCAAAATACTAGTTCTCTAATCATCTCATTCCTCTAGAAGATTTTTATTATTCAAAGAATCATTTCATTCTCATTAAGTAAAATTAGCTACTATACTGTAAAATTCTTCTTCATCGTGGATCATGGAAGATCTAAATTGCAACTTTAGTTTTCTAGGGGATGAAGCTGATTTCCAGAATAATCTGTGATAATATTGACATAGTGTTTTATTTCAAAAAACTAATAATATTGATATAGTGTTTGAAAGAACGAACTCAGTTGCAAGTTCACAAAAGGTAAGATTCATTAGAGAATTGACTTCTAATCAAGCATGTTGGACCTCCTCACCTACGTTCATGCTCCAGGAAAGAAACACCCAACAGGATCACCTTAGAATATACCCAACTGGCTGAAAAGCAAGATAAAAATGCAGTCATCGACCCAAAATGTGATGATCTATCTTCCTCCACAAAGCTAGATACGTGAGAGGCAGAAATCTCAATGCATCTTGATACCAACTCATTGTTGTTCTCGTCAAGAGACTCATCCATAACTTGTGCAACCTCAATGGCCTAAGGGCATTAAATTCAAACTAAATAAAGGAAAAAGTTTTTGTTCTTTTGACAGCAGCTAATAAGGGCAGAAAGTATCTTTTCACAAGAGTTAGCATACCTCCTCATAAGACAATAGGTCACTTCTGTCTGGAAAAATCTGGTCTGTGAATATGCAGTTATAAGCAGGATATTTTACAATGCCCAAGTCAACAAGTAAGAATGCTGACAGGTCCTGCTCTCCATTCAGAAAAAATAGCCTCTGAAGGAAGAAAAAGTTAGAAGGGTACATGCCAAACAATGTTTATTATATAGAGGCTAGACGACATAATAGAGATTTCTCCAAAATCACCTCAGCACGCCAAAAGACTGATTCAGCCAATGCAGATATCCTGATACAGCTTCCAGTTTTTCCTAGAATCATACTTTGAAGATTGGGGCTGCAGTGATGTCATTTTGAAGCAATTACATGAAAGAGTATTAAGGTGTGGTACAGAGTGACAGCAGTGGGATAAAGAATTTCAAAAACAACCTACCATAAACCACTTTCATATGCACCAAGAAGCCGAGCAACGTAATCTTGTTTTCTTGTACCATGATCAGAGTTCCGAACAATCTTCTTATGCGACTGAACTAAATCTCAAAATAAAACACATTTGTAAGAAAGATGTATGTAACTCAAACAAGACAATCGGAAGGCCATTATCATTGAACATGGAAGTCCCACGAACAAAGGGAAGAATGCAATGAACAACTAAGGAAGCATCTAGAATATTTTACTTCAGAGACACATAAAATCGGCGGAGTGTCTATTGAAAATAGCAGTAATCTCGGCATACACTCTACCCTCTCCAGAACCCACTAAGTGGGATTATACTGGGCATGTTGTGGTTGTAGAGACACATAAAATCGTTAACCCTAATTTTCCAAGAGATCCTGATCTGACTACAACTACTTTTTGGCAAAACTTTGGAAGAAAACGCTAGATGCAATTAATCAACAAAATACCTCAGAAAAGCAACAACTAAAAACTTACAGCTGTCAAGTTGCTTGCAGCACAGCTATGATGACAGCAGGTGGAGAGGCAAAATGGAACTTTTTGCTATCCCACCCTAACTGTATCTACTTATTTATTTCTTTTTAACTTACGTTTTTCACTTCCCTCAACTGCACTGAGCCAATTACTCTTCTTTCCTTATGTCTCTTCCTTGTGCAAAGCAAGCTTAATCAGACAGAAATTAAGAACTGAACACATATCCAGAGAAGACCGAAGGCAAAGCACAAGCTCTGACAAGGGATTGAAAGTACCACATTTTCCCTTCTACTTTGAGAATATTTTAAAATAAAACAAAGCTTAACCTCTATTGTAAGGCAACATATTCCTTTTTTTTTTTCCTTTTTGATGAAGTGTTAAAAGGGCAACATACATCATCCAGATAATCAGTTGTAAGTAGAGTGTGACCATGTTATTAGCAATTAATACGCAAAACATACAAAAGCGGCGATTCCTACAATTTTAAGACTCTTAGTTTCAATGGTCCAATTAATTTGGATGAACGAATCTCTATAAACATATTATGGTATCTACATACAAGAAAAGGAACACAATTGAAGAAAAAAAAGAATAAGAAGGCAATATTAAAATGATGCTGAAATGGGTGTACAGATCTGAGTAAAAAGATTTGGTGATAGCTGACCACCAAAGTTGGGGTGGCAGAAGATTAGTTATTTATTTTCCTTGATTCTTTTTTTAGTGCTAAGAATTGTATGGCCCGTATCTGTCCACACAGTATCCTGTTTCTGTGTAGTCATCAGAAGCCAATCTCATTATTGGAGCATTAACTATGGCATCAATCAAATTTAGATGGAGCCTTCCATAATGCTCCAAGCCTTTCATGACCTAAAGATAGCTTCTTCTTTAAACTCACAAGACAGTCTACTAGGAAGAAATATTGAATGATATTGCAAATGCATTAACAAGACTGAATTTCATTTATTAAATCTTCTGATTGCTTGGAGATTAAATCGGCAATGTCAAGTCACATACAAGTTAACTAAACATCCACCTTACAGTAACAGAAAAGAAACTCCCTTAATGATGAAAGTCAGGACATAATTACCAAAAGGAGAATGATGTGTATCAAGATAAGTTTTGAAGTAGGAATAGATTATCTTAAAGAGGGGATGGCCAATTTTATATGTTATAGAAATAAAAAGAAAAAATTGCAATAATTTTCCACATGTTTGGTCTCAATAACTATTCTACTAGTTCCCAATCTTTTAACTGTCCATCTTTCAACCTGTATAGCTTTTGTGTTACATAGTTAAGAGTAATATATTCCAATAAAGCAAACTGCAGGCTCTAATTTCCACCATGTACTACTCCCTCAGTTCCAAAATAAGTGGTGGTGTTTTATCCTTCTCATTTTGTTTCAAAATAAGTTGTATTCTAGGTTTCAAGAAGGAATTGATCTTATTCTTCCAAAATTAACCTCGTTTTAATACATGAAGTTTTTCACCATAAAGAATCACTTCTTTTTTCAAGGCATGTGGAACATATAAAAAAATAATAAAGAAGCAAGAACCTTGTTAAGACTGTAGAGGTCCCGTAGTTCACCAACATTAAGAACATCCAATACCTCCTTCAAGTCACCAATTTGTAGTTTATCAACTGATTCGAATAAAGTAACACATTCGGCTTCTGCAAAGTAAAAGAGGATGACTTAAATGATGTTGCATTCAGCTTCTCTTAGAGCAAGACTATATAGAATTTACCACAGCGTTATAGAATTTGTCTACCAGAAAGACCCTTAACAGCTTCTTTATAATCACATATTTCAGCATATGATATGCTAGCTGTCCGAAACCATGGCCCTAAGGTAAGAAAAAAAAGGAATCTAATAAGATCAAGAAACTTCTTGAATCATCCAGCAATGAATCATTCAAATTTTCATGAATACAGAGTAAAAGAAGAAAAACACAACATGAGAAGCTTTAGTTGTACAAATAGAAGAACTTGAAACCACGCCCTTCTAATACGATTCTGGATAGCAACCGAATTATCAGTGAATGTAGAGTAAGTGATGTAACATTAAGTAGAAGAAGCCAATTCATTACTACCATGGTCTCATATATAAGGTAGACTATTCATTATGGGTCTGTAGCAGTCAGGAAAAGGTAGTGTCCGAAAAAAAAATGATATCATGAAAATAGCAACTAATTGAACCACATGTGTGATCTAGCGGTAGCTGAAGCTGGAATGAACCAAAGGTGACCAAGGATCAAATTTCAGCAAAGGCAGGTAGGTGATTTTTCCACATCTATCTTAAGTCTTGGTAGCAATATTATACGAAATCTATACTAATAGAAGGACACTGGGACCCGGTAGAGTAGTTGAGGCAAGCTGACCCATACACAAACATTATCACGAAAAGACAAAGAAATAAGAACACTGCAATAAGTCATTTCCAATAAACAACTCTAGCAGACATTGAAAGGCCTTGTGATTAATAAACAAGCAGCACATCTGGACTCCATAAATAAAGATTTTGCCATCTACAAGAAGTGGCAGTACCCAAGCTTAAGTGGATAAGATCTAGAAATTAACCAACTCTAGAATATTAAAGTTGCAAGCCAAAAGAGCTATTGAAGTCGAACACCTTTACGTGCATAAAGCCGAGCAAAGAGCCTCTGACTATCATCTGAAAGTGATAAAAAAGCTTCTGTACCAACAGAGGATAAAAATAGAGTTATATATGCAAATTTATCAAAGATTATCTGGGATGATCCAAGTGCTGAAGATGATCATACTCAACAAGGTCTTCTCGCCTTCAGCAAAAAGATGTGCATTGATCTTCAAAACCTCCTTTAGTAACAATAGAAGGTTATGCTGGTATTTTGCAGGGATAGGAGGGCTAGTCTTCGAGAATTCAGCAGCACATAGAGCATTTCTCCTAAAGGAATTAAATTCTTGGAGACTAGAGGAGTCCTTTTCACCAAAAGTAGCAATGGTAGAGGAATATATCTGAATAGGGACAACTGCATGAGGATGCCGTGGAATAGAAGTTATATGGCCCTGAATCCATGTAAGCTAGTGATCAGTCCATACTAACGAAAATCCATAATTTGAATTGACACAAGTAAATAGTGAACAGAAAACAAACGGCCGGGAGAACACAAAGATATTTACTAGAATTTACTGCTAGCTGGAGCTCTCATTGCTTTTCTAAATTCGTTAAAATGCTACTTTTATATTGTATAGGATTTCTTGTATTGGAAGGTTATTGAACAACCTTTAACAGGTCCAATAGCCTCACTAGCAAATAAACGTGGCTGATATTGAAGTGGCTAAACGGTTTATATTTACTTTTACTTGTAAGTTGGCTTTTATGCTGGAACCAAATGGTGTGCAAGACCAAATCTATGTACAGTTACAGATGAATGCAGAACACTTATTCAGTGCCAGACAGAATGAACTGAAATACAACTACGCTTCAGTATAAATTACCAGTGCTTATATATATATACCCTACTTCGTAAATTTGATCATTTTTCATTCTTCCAAAAGCCAAGGCACCTGCAAGGGAATTTTCACATCCAACTTCCATCCATATAAGGGACATAGAATGTTATTTTTTTACAAAAACTCAAATATTCCAAGCATGTTATAGCTAATCATAACCATTAAACCAAGATTTAATGGTTGGACTCCTCATTCTTACCCAAATCCCCCAATGACAAAATTTGAGATTTTGGTCATTCATTTACCTTTGGCCTTTGGATAAGAATAGTTAGCTTATAGGGTAATGTAGAGACTTGATTTGGGTGGTTGAAATTGTATGAAGTGAACCAAGGATTCACCTTAAGTGTTGCAGCATGAGCTAGGTGGCATAGGGCCAAACCCCAAAGTTTGAAATAATAACATAGGATAGGAAGGAATGGTGGTCGAGGATTAGGGTAGAAGGTTAGTAGATAGTCGAGTGTGGTCGCACTTAATGTAGGAGAGGAAGGGGGCTAGTCTCCTCTTCTCCTTATTAGTACTCTTGTAGTATCATACCCTCCAAATTTTAATACTATATGTTGCTTCTTTAGCTTCGTTTATCTTTACTATTTTGCTGCCTTATATTTTTCAAATCTATTTTAATCACACTTCCCTGAGTTGAGTAGGGGTAAGGTTTTTAGACCATAAATCACTTTGTATGTACCCCAACTCTATGTAGAAAATTCTAAGAATAGATGCAGTTTACAAGTAGATCACGGCATTAGTAGTATCAAGAAATGAAGGTAATCAATAAAATCAGAGTAGTTTAATATTGCACCAGCAATAGAACTTTAGAAAAGAAGAAAAGGTAGTAGTGGAGATAGAAGTAGGGAAAAATAAGTAGCTGAAGAGATTAAAATCCTTGACAAGAACCACTACCTCAAATGGTATTAATTCATATTTACCAAGAGCAAACTTGGCACTGCATAACTCCTATTAACCGACTGAGAGCCAAGAAATAACTTAGAAATAAAGATAGATTGCTTGTACTTGTAAGTTGAAGCCCTTGGTTAGCACTGTTACTGTATACCTTCTTTTTTTTTCTTCATAGGTCCTATGACTATCTAATCTTCACCATTGAAAACCTACAGTGCCATATAGATATTGTTTTGGAAATTATTTTACAGCAACAATAAGTACATCTCAGTCTCAAACAAGTTGGGGATGTATGAAATTGACTAGTTTTATGTTGGTTGCGAGCCTACCCCATTCCTTCCCCCTTATCCGAGCTTGGTACTGGAAATATGAACAGTGCTTCTAAATAAATTATTGTGGGTAAAACAAGACAAAGTGATCTAGTAATCATAGTTTATTTATTATTATTTTAAGTTCTTTGTGTGTTGCCACAAAAAGTTCTCCACAGAAGTCCGACTTTTTAACCAAAATATTTTGAAAATGCTTCATCAGACATTGAAATGGTTCATATATACTTGTCCTTTCAAAATACTCATACTAAATATGCTTTTAGATATTTAAATACAATAAGAGCAAAGGTAAGACACGTTGAAGCTTGTATGGAAAATGGAAAAACTTAGAATATGACCACAAAATGTCTAGTATTATTACCTCAAACCTCATCTGGAAATTGTCAATCAATGGAGATACATATTGTGCCAATTCCCTGGGGATAAAACCTAGCTCTTTACTGTGACCGGTATCTTTTGTTAGAACCTGCCAGAATATACGAGCCATGCTTTTACACACGTCTTGAGATACAATGTTACCAAATTTTTTTAAGAAGGTACAATGTTACCAATTAAAGATAACCATAGTGAAGATCAACCTTGATTGCGTTTGGATCCTTGACATTCTCGGAATCTCTTGAAAGCATCACCATTGCTCCAATAATTAACTCTGTGTCATCAGCAAACTTACGGCCAACAATGAAAGTATCAAGCAAAATCTTAGAGTTATCATCATCTTCCAAAGGTTCCACAAATGTAGGAGTCCTGTTTTCAGAAAGTGATAAAGGCGAGCCTGTGAAGTTGTCAATTCTATCATCACTTATTTGGTGTTGAGGAAAACCCTCTAGCCCCACAATTTGCATCGACTTTGCACCAGACAGAGGTTTGCATTCATTATCGAAATCAGGGAGACCATCTAAGTTTTCCGCTCGATCAACCCTATTACAGATACTACTATTTCTCGTGAAAATATTGGATCTGCTGGTTGTCAGTGTAAGTGAGACTGAAGATGAACTGGATTCATCTTGGACATTATTTTTTGAAACATCTGAGTTTCTCATTTCAGAAGCCAGAGCATGGATATCACCATCATTTGCACTTGAACCAAACTCTGTCCTTGTCAAGTCTGAATCAATGGATGAGGCTGTAACTTTAGGTCGTGTGCAAAATTTCAACTGGAAAAGGGTGCACTGGCTCAATTTGCGTTTAGTTCCTCTAGCAAGGCATTTATCTGAAAAATAATGTTCCATTGTAAGTTTACATATAGCTCAAAAGTCAAACAAATAAAAGAACAGATCAATTAAAAAGATTAAAAACAAAACAATTAACTTGTTGCTAAAGCTGCAACAAAGACAAGCTTCTTAGTAGACTTCACAAAAGGAATAGGGGTAAACAAGTGGACTGAATTCCATGGTTCTCTTTTTGCAGTTGTATTTTACCTTGTAAAATTGGGTTTTATGTCTACTGGGAAAATATGAGAAATAGTAGTCTAGTGGCAATGTCAAATTATTGAATTCACATGATGCCTAAGTAGAGAACAGGTTCCTCTCTTAATTTAAATGTTCTTTCTTGAGATTTTTTTTCTTTGTGATGCCGATTAAATAAACACTGCAAAAGGAATACTCACTCAACAATTTCAAAATAAATTCTTTACATTTTGAAAGCAAGAAATTTCAGTAGCATTAGGAGCACATGCATTCTCCATCCTAGCTCAACTCATTAACATTCTGGAAATAAGTTTATAACTCATCCATAATTGACAAATTGGTAATCCAAGAAATTTCAAATTTCAAATACTTCCACAAAAGCAGATCAAAAATTTAAACTTTACATGTTTGAGTTCAAAATTCTACCACAAGCCATTTGATTTACTGGTTTAAAATCTTATCATTTGTACTTTGTGGATTTTTTTCACACATAAATTGATTTTGAAGCAGAACTACTGGATTGGCCGAATTCCCCCATCTGAACTTCTCCAGCAACTTGAGCACTTACTTAAATCCAAAGTACAATTGCAACAACACACATAAAAACATAACAAGATACCATTTTTACTCTACTATCAAGCTAAATATAGAAGAAAGTATCCTAAATTACAAAAAAAAAAAAAATATTAACATCAAGAACAGAAGGAACTTTTACGTACCTAAATGAGAGTTAATAACAGGTTCTTCACCTCGAACCTTCGTCCCACAAACAGGACAATCAACCCATTCCTCATCACCATTTCCACTTTCAGTGTTTACCTCATCCTTATCTTCTTTACAACCAATCTGTAAATCATCGAATACAATAGTGAATCTATATTAACAGAGAATGACATATTGTGTAAACGGTGATTGGAAAAACTGGTACCTGAGGAACAGATGAAGTGATAAGAGAACGGCGACGGAGAAATCGCCGACGCCGACCTATTAATCTGATCAAACTTTCTCGCCCTTTGAGCATCATAGAAAAAACCCTAATCTGTATCTAGCAGCTTTCGCTGGAAGGAAGATCTACGAGAGGACAGTCAGTTCATGGAGACATATTTATAGAGGTAATTGACTCCCGCCAAAGTAGAAACCATTTTCTTTTCCACTTTTGAAAGGGCAAAGGAGAAGGAATTTTTTTAAATAAAATAAATGATAACATTTTAACTGTGATATAGCTTCATATACTCCCTTCGTTCACTTTTATTTGTCCAATAGATGTTACATAAGTACGTTTTCATTCACTTTTATTTGTCTAATTGATGTTACATAAATATTTTGCGGTAGGTAATATGTTTTCTTTCTAAAGCTTGCCAGCTGAAAACTGATTTATATTTATTTATTTTCTTGATTGGGTGTGGTTAAATAAGTACAAACAATATAAATAGGAGATTGGTAAACCCTGACTTTTGCAATAGCCTTGAATTGCTACGATTACAAAATATGATATACTACATGCTTAAAAGTTAAAATTGTTGATCCACTTAAGGATTTACTGATGATAGCAATAAAAAGGTTTTGGGACATTTTTGATGAATAACTTAATGCTGATTTGATTTTTCCTGGTAAATGAATCTACATGCTACGTTCCACCTCAAGGAATTCAATAAACATGGAAGCCAACAGCATAACAATAAACAAAGACTAATATCATCGGTACAGTTGCAAGTTCCAACAAATCACTACTTCATTTCGCCTCTCCTGTTCTACAATGTCGCAACCAGAGTCGAGCAATACCGAAGAGATACATATAGTTATGCACTCTATTCAAACAAAAAAAGGTGCAGTTTCTTCTCTGTTAAAAAGTACTACACTAGGAGAACTCCATTGATGCAACCATCATTTTCAGGATTATTCGTCACTTGAGCATATTTACCTGGCATAGAACCATCCACAAAAAAAAGAATGATCAGAATTTGAAGGACAAAAGAATCCCGGAAGTGTAACGTCTAAGTAAAGCATATCTTACCCCATACAACTTTCCCAGCAGGAGTGACAAGACCAAGTTCACTGACATTAACCTGGATTTTATAGCAAGACGATTAGTGAATGCAAGCTAGCTAAATTAGATAAACTTGGGTGCAGTCTTGAAACAGAAAGATTACCTCAATGATGGTTCCCTTGGTTATAACACCTAGAGAAGTATACATTGGACCATTAGGATTCTTCTTCACCCCGATGATCTCAAGATTGAACGTACATTTAAGTTCAGGGTGTGTCACGTGGGCTTTAGTAAACCGTAAGCCAGATGGCCGGATGAACCGCTCATACTTTGGAGGTTTCCTGGTAAACCCTGCTCCAACAAAGGTGGCTTTTGTAACCATTCTCTTCCACTGCTTGGCTGCAAAGATGAGACAAATCAAAATGCTCAAAAAATCACTCTTAACAATCCCAAAGGCAACAAATAATACAACAAAGGACAAGCATAAGGAGCTGAAATTAAGAACTTGTAGATATAGGCTAACCAACAGAAAACAAAATTAGGTAATTGAAGATACTTACTCTTCCTTTTGCCAGATCTTATCACTCTGAACATCTCATCCTCAGCCACAGGCCTAACCTGTAAGGTGAAGTATCTTTATTAGAAAGCAATTTCCGTAAACGAAAAGATCATAGACATTTACACAAACGGAACAGTGATGCTCATATGATATTGGAATAGCAACCCTTTGTGGATCATCTATTTACAGAGAAATCTCTGTACCTATCTAAGACCAACAAATCATAATCATCCCTAGATCCACGAGTTCAATCTTAAGAGAACAAACTGAAATGTGAAGTATCTTTATTTGTGACCAGTCAAACAGAGAGACACGGGAGTCACGTCAATATTTCAGAAACAGAAGTAAATGACAGACCCTTCAATCACACACAAACATATTTAGCAAAAATTATGTGCACACCGAACATGAGTGACGAACCAGCATACAGGCAGAAAGTGATAGCATTGAAACAAGTAGTGCAAGGACAAAAACTACCATGTTATTCAAACGTTACCTTCTTTTTTTTTGGACAAGGTAAAATATTTTACTAATGAAGGGATATTCTGAATTTACCTTAGGCAGAGGCACCTCCCATTTTCCAGCTTTCTCTTTCCTCTTTTGCTTTATTGTGTTGCTAAGAATCTACATAGAAGGTTTAAAATTTAAAAACAGAATAATCAGTCTATGGTCATTGTACCACCAATTGAACAACAAACGACAA
Organism: Solanum piurae; assembly: GCA_029582685.1. Classification (NCBI taxonomy): domain Eukaryota; kingdom Viridiplantae; phylum Streptophyta; class Magnoliopsida; order Solanales; family Solanaceae; genus Solanum; species Solanum piurae. The sequence goes on along the minus strand of JAJOOO010015421.1, from coordinate 13,192 downwards.
GTTCAACACTGCATCAAACTCAACATGCCTTAGCTCTAGTGGTAGTCTCACGATCCATCAGATATGCAGGGACAGCACCCTCATGCACATCATCATCAACCTTGCGCCGGGATGATGACTCTTCATGCATAGCCAATCTATTCAAGGCAAACAAAGTAAAATGTGAATTGGCTAGAATATCAGAAATTTCAAAAAGAAATCATTTAGGATCGGGTGAAGTCTTTGGTGACGAAAGAATCATCAGTTCATCACATGCCTCATCCATAAGGACCAAATAAATGCACCAAGTATTCTATTAGTAGTTTAGAAAATTTGGCCCGCCATATATAGCATCAACCATAGATTCCAACAACAATAGTCGGATGGAGATGTGACTTCGCTGTAAAAGGCTGAAACTTCCTAATTCTTATCTTCTTTTTTTACTATACAGCGTAAATCTATATAGAGCATACAGTTCTCAGAATTAATTGTCTAACAATTACGCCTACCAGAATCTAAGTGACATCGAAGCTAACCTCATTAGAAGATAAAAGTCAAATTATTTCATTGAACAACTGCAAAATGCTAGAAAAACTATGTTTAACATATAAATAACCTTTAAGTGAAAACAATTAGTAGTAGTAAAGGGATTCAACTTGTCTAAAACTACCTATAGGTGGTATGAATTGTACTTCAGCCAATGTATAAGTTAGCTGGATGTGAACCAATGATTTACTTCATCACCCATCAGGCCATTATTCCAAAGAGAAGCGAGACTCAAAATCCCATGCTAAAGAGCATGTAGGTTGAGACCTCAAGGTATAAGAAAATGCTCAGTTGTGTGATTTACTAAAGCAATCCACAACAAATTAGCAGAATCCACTTGCTCTTAGAAAATAATGAATATGTGTAGATCCTTCAGACTATCCTTCAGTAACTTTTTTCACACAGGTCAATAGAAACGCAATTGTCTGCTCCTAAGTTACGGTTCCACCAATACATATCTAATCTCTAGTCACACTCCACACCCACACCCACCCTAGTTCAATATAGATAAAATCTGAAGTTCTAAACCAAGAGAACTACCACCATCTTCTGGCACCTCAATAGAGAATAGCAACTGCAAATAGCTATGGACTAAGCATCACTCTCTAAAATTGAATCGATAACGCGAGTTTCAGATGTGGGAAACTTTTTTTACTGATCCAAACAAACACCAAGTAAGCTGGTAACGTAGAGAAGAATTGGTTCTGTTTCCAACTCAAAAGCAAATACTAAACCAATGATATAGAGAAATCCAGTAGGCCCCAATAATTTCATTTTCAGTACCCAACAAACACCATAATCTGAAATTCTGAATAACAACCAATCCTAGTAGCATTAATCATTCTCAAGACCCGTATCAAAATCTCAGAAATATTACAAAAAAGGAACTATGCCACCAAAGATGGGCAATGCTTCCTATTCAATTTGGGTTTCAAAACTAGTTCTGATTATTCAAATAGAAGATTATACAATAGTCAATTTACTTAATGGAGTAACATGAGCATACGCTTTAAAAATTTGGTGTTCCTATATACTCGATATGCAATTTAATATATCAAACAAGTATGTAGATAAAACAATAACCAAACCCCGAACCCCTAACTAAAACTAACTAGACGAGGCCAGCACTATAAATGATCAATATTCATTCAGATCCATTTTGACTGTGCTATTCACAACTATCATTGGACAACAAGATCACAAACATAATAAAAATCAAAGTGAACATCTTTGTAAAATGTCCAAACCCACAAACATAATAAAAATCAAAGTGAACAACTTTGTAAAATGTCCAAACCAACATGCCTAAGATAGTAATTACACAATTAAAAACTCACGTTTTCTTCATTTGGGCCTTCTCAGCATACCGCTTCTTAGCGAACATCTTACCCTTGATACCCAAAGCCTGTTTTGAGCACAAAAAAACAGAACTTTAGCTCAAATTTCATGTAATACAGCATATAAGAAAACTGAAACAGAAAAATGAAAAGATGTTGAATTATTTCAAAAAAGAACGGACCTTTTGGGCAATTTGGGATCGCTTGTGAACTTCACGAGCATCCTTCTTACGTTTACGCTCGAAGTGATCAGGGCGACGCCCAAATCTCTTCCTGTGCAACTCTATGTAATCTCCCTGAGGCTGTTGTTCGCCAATTTTCACATCACAAAAAAAATCATTTAAAAAACATCAGTATATAATAATGCTTAAGCTAATCGTAAAAACTTGCAAAATCATCAGATTGATGAAGTTGAATTTGTTGTACGGCTTAGAGAACTAACCATGGCTACGGTAGGACAGAGAAAGAGATTGAGAGAATGAGAAAAACCCTAATTTCTTTTTACTTAAAGGGTTTTTGAACATATAAATGGGTACGGGTCGGTGAGTGCGGGTTGGGCCATAAATATTAGAACCGGGTCGGTGTTAGGAAAAGCACCTTTTGAATTAAGTTTTTTTTTTTTATATAAATACATGAAAATTCATGTTACAACAAAAACGTACCCAAAATTAAGGGTGTGTTGGTTCGGTTCAATTCAGTTTTATATCTATTCATCTTTTGTATATATACTTCCTAACTTGAATGTTAAATTTTTATAATATCCCTACTTAAAACTCATCTATATCTATTTTAATAGCATATGTTCTCTTGAAAGGTTGACACTTTTTCGAAGAATTGTGACTGTCGTGACTTTTCCAAAGGATTGTGACTTTACTGATAAATGATAACTTTATCAAAAGGGTCTGAATTTTTTGATAAGTTGTGACTTTTCTTTCCAGATGAGTTGTGATTATTCCAATAGATTGTCACTTTTTCGAAGGATCGTGACTTTTCAGATAAGTCACAATAAGCACATGTTCATACTATCCGCTATAAATAGAGGGATTTCCTCTAATTTTTCAACCACAAAAATTTCTAATATTCTACTCTTCTTCTTCTTACACTTCAAAAAAAAATTGTGTGATTTATTATAGTTGAGTGAGTTTGAAGATAAGTGGAATTTGAGGTACAACTATTCTGCTGAAGTAAATCTATCTATCCTAAGAGGATAAATTCCAGAACCTCGAGTACTCGAGGGAGAAATTTTTGGTGATACGATAAGTGTTTTTTTTTTTTTTTGCTTAATAAATACAGTAGTATGTAATGTTCCAAAATCTGAAGCTAATGTGAAGTAGTCTAATTTTATTTTTTTCTTAACAATTTCTCCTGTGATGCAGATATATGCTTCTGAATATCTTTTTCAAAATTTATTGAACCTCTCATGAGTCAGAGAATTATCACAAGTCATTTTGTTGATGCTCAAGACATAAGAATGATTTTACTTACAATGTTATTTATATGATTAAGATTGTAAGGAAGTTTGCTTCAAAACAATTACAACTATATAAATATTTCTCTTTTGTTTAATTTATTTAATTTTTAAAAAAAAATATATGTATTTTAGTCGATGGAAAGTTCATATGATTTATAACGACGCTGGGTTGAAGGTTGTATTGGTTTAATTTTAATTTTTTATTTAATTGCTAATTTTTATGAGATAAATATTTTAATTATATGCAAATTTTTATATATAGATACATATTTAGGTACATATTCGTATTTAAATTAAGGTATTATATATATCACGATTGTATCATCAAGCTATCAAGATCTACTAACCTCAAAATATATTTTTTAAAATGTCCTGCTTTCTTCTTCTTTTTTATTTTTTAAAAAACTCATGAAATTTTATTTAGTAATATAGAATAAACGTGCAAAGCACGCACGTGAAACTTTAAAGTGCAAAGTTGAATTACTATTTTGCCCTACACTAAACTAAAATCTAATTAACTATCTAAATAAACAGTAAAATTAGAAGTCATATTTATTTCAGTATATACTTGGCCCGGAGAGGCGTATGGCCAAGTACTGTTCCACTAATTCCGCTAAAGTGTTGGATTAAACAGTGTATCTAAGCTAGAGACCAAGAAGATGCAGTAAACAAGCATTGTGAATGTTGTAGAGGAACTAGTGATACATACATACTCATAGTCATCCCAAAGGTTCCTCAACTAATTAATTAGACTAATAGTCAGTGGTACGTACTGATTTCGCAATGGATTTGATATACCCTCCTAGTTAGATTGTGTTTACTGAGATCTTTTTAGTTTGTTCTAGAGACAAAGCCTTTATAATAAGTTTTACTTTCTATTTAAAGTTACTGAAGGAAGATTAAGAAATCCAGGAATAGAAGGTCACAAAGGAGAAGACCATGATAATTGTGTCTCCTAGATGCTCAAAAATTTCACAAAAGCACCTTTTAAGGGATGAGAAGAAGACAAAATTTTACCCATAATGTCTTAAAATATTATACTGAATGAGAGGCTGCCAAGGCAAACCTTCTCATTCTGTGGGAATATAATAATGTGTGGAGAGGCTCCATTACTCTTTTGTGAGGCAATATAAACTTCTTGTTTTAGTAAAGGAAAGAGTAAAAAGGTTCAATGCTCACAATATCCCATATATATTGTAACAACAACAACAAATCCAGTATAATCCCACAAGTGAGGTCTAGGGAGGGTGGTGTGTTCGCGGCCTTACCCCTACTTTGTGAAGATGGAGAATTTGTTTTTGATAAACCCTCGTCTCAAGTAAGGCATATCAAAAAAAGGATCAAGTATGTAAAGCAAATATTGTAAGCTAAGAATCTGAAGAAGATAATAGTAGCAACGACAACTAATACAATAATTGAAGCAAAGGAAACAACATGTAATACCAAGATCGAAGAATAAGATAGCAGGAGAGTAATACAAATAAAACTAATAAAGGGAACAAGACAGTGCTCGATTACCTACTAACCTTCTACCCTAATCCCCAACATGCATATCTTCCAATCTAGGGACGTATATATATATATACTTTGTAAGTTGCAGTTAAGCCATGTCATCTCTAATCACCTCTCCATATCTCTCATATGTATTGAAATTCTGTAATTTATAAATTGCATCTTCTGTAGATGTTTCTGATACTCACCAACGCAACTTGAGATTGTTACACATCCAACTAATAGTTTACCTATTAATTTTATTCCAACTTCTTCTTTACTTGATTAGTTACAAACTCCCATTGAAGTATTCCTATTGCTCTGAAAAAAGGGAGCTTGAAATGTCTTGTTTAATGCTTGATTTCTGGTTATCAAAATAAATTGAAACATATCCATTTTTGAATATACAAACTTGTTCTTGATACGGTCACAAAAAATATCAAAGAGTTTTTGAAAAAGATGGCTTGTTACACTAGTCATTTTAGTTTTATGTTTACTTTGTTTGTCAAATGAAGAGAAAAAACATTTGGTAAAATAAAGAAAAAAGAGAATGAGGTGCTTTAATTGGTTATAATTTGGTTGATGTTTCTCTACAAGAACCCATCTGAACTCAATACATGTGGATGAAACAAATACATAATAGCCAAGATACAACATTCATAAGATTCATCCGAGCAAAAAAATATTACATGATCATTATTTTCATAAACAAGACAATAAAGGAGAAGTGAAAAAATTAGGCATAAAAACAAAAGTAAAGGAGGTCAAAGATTCCTAGTTATAATGGAGCAATGAACTTGGGCTAATAAGAAAATTTAGTGGGCTAATAACCCTAAAATATAAAAGATATAATCTTGATTTTATATTGATATTTTAAAAATATTTATTGATAAAATCTTTACAAATAAAACACTACTAAAAATATTTTTAAAAAATATTTTTAAAAATTAATAGCCCACGGACTGGCCTCTGAGGCTTGCGAGTTGGCCCTACGAGGCTACGGGCCAAACCAGGCTGGTGTAAAAAGCCTCCTTCCTAAATGGGCCAACAAAATTAAGCCCAACCCCACTTAATTCAAGGGTTAGGTTGGGCCGGCCTCGCGGGCCAAGCCCGTTTTGACGGCTCTAGTTGCAGGTGCAATGGAACAAATTGAGAGTTTTCTAAATTCAAATACCGGGTTTATTCTGGCTTTTTCAGTAGAGATCACTGAACACTATGACCCTGCCCAAGATGAAGAAGATGACCTAGCCCAGCATCCAATTGGAGGTAATTAGGCATTTATGTATCTAGCTATACAAACTAATTTTTGAAACATGTTGTATGGTCGGGGCTTACAACTTTGATATGTTTTTTTATTTTAGATGCATTGCCACAATTGGATGGTTTGCAGAATTTGAACACAGAACTTGATCCATTTTTTTTGGTTGATTACGTTGGCCTCTAAGAGGAAGAATATCCCCTCATAGAAAGTCAATGTTTTCCTCCAGGATATTCCCCTGAAACTAAACTGTTCCACTGCTTCTGGTAAAGGGCCTTGAACAACGCTTTGTCGTTCTATAAGCGGACTTTCCACTACCATGAGCAACATCAGAAAGATATCCTCCAAAAAGTTAGGATCAAAATCATTATCCAGATTTTGGACATCTTGTTGTTCTATTTGATTGACACCTGAAATAAGAAAATATGATTACATTAAAATCGATGGAAAAAACTGTAAATTCCTAACAACCATTATTTACAACTAGGCATCGCATTCAAATTTTAAAATTTTGAACACATTTTAGAAATTATTTACAGCTAGGCCTCACAATCAAATTTTAGATGTCCTCCAGTTGTTCCATTCCATTGGCAATTAAAGCCAAAAAATACAGTGATACAAAAATCAAGTACGGACAAAATTAGGAAAAATCTGATACATAACAATCATCCAACACATTTCAGAATTACCATTATGCTTACCTCCAATTAAATTGGCTCCAATTGAATCGGCTTCTTCGTGAGTGACATGCAGATGCTCTTCCATGACAGGGATAACCCCGCTAACAGCAAGACCGAATTTAACCTTCTCAAAATTTGGACCTGAAGCAATAAAATCACATAAGCTTATTTCCACAGACCCGCTCTGCACTTAGCACTAGAGCACTGTCATTTCCAGAATGGAAAGAACAATTGCTCAAGCTTGTAATCCTATGCTCCAGACATGTGCAAACTCTTACAAGGAAGGTTGACCCATGTGAGGCAAAGTGAACGTTTTTTGTGAATGTCCGACCATGTAAACTCCTTCGCATTGATAAGTAAATATTTCCTTTTAATAAGTATTTTTTTTAGGGAATAGTTTGCATTTATTCAACCAATTTTCCAACCTGCCTTTACATGTTTTCAAGAAAGACCTACATTTATTCTGAAAATCTCTTTATTTATAGCCGAAGAGAGGTGGAAGAATTGCAAGACCATTGGTTACAATACAATACCTTGATTTTTGTTTTCGAAATCTTATTGGTAGATAGTAAATTTTAAGTAATTTAATTTAAAGTTTTAAAATATTAAATAAAATTCTATTATCATTTTTTAATTTATGTTATCAATAATTTTATAAATTTAACTAGGGTTTTTATAATAAAAATGTTGACTCTTTCTAAATACCAATTACTTTTTAAGGAGTATTTGACTTTAGCAAAACACACCTTAATACAAGCATTAGTTATTTATAGGTTGAAAAAGAATACCAAACAAGATACTAGTAATACACAAGACTAATTCATGTATTATTTTTCACTCTACCAAACGACCCCTTAAAGTATTGAAATTAGTACAAAAAAATTATTCTTTACCTTTTGGCCTCAAAATACCCTGCAAGTAACTATGTGAAATAAAAGTATTATGAAAAATCTTCAATAGACATGCATATCAAAAAGTTATTACTTGACATAAGAGTATCCTTTTCCAACCTCTCTTCAGAGTCATTATGCAGAGAAGACCCAGTTGTACTCCAAACCTTGTTTCTTACAACTACTCTAAAATTAATTTCTTCAAATATGTTGAAGATGGAAAGATGAGGAAATATCCCTAACAAGGATTAAAGTCTATGATGAGAACTATATTTTGAACAATTATACGTCCAAATTCACAAGAACACTACTTCATCGAATGGTCAAGCCACTTCTTTTTCAACCTTTGACAAATCTTTTCAATCTCACTTGTATATCGCCCAAATAATCAGAAAATGCACTCACATCGTAACACCATAACCATCTTGTATAGCAGGAGAATTTTTTAATTCCGATTTTAGAACAAGGTTTGCTCCTTGGTTCAGCTCTGGTTATGCAGATGGCTGCTATCAATAAATGAGAAGACAGCTTAGGGAGAAAACTAGCAATAATCATGGTGCAATACAAGTGTTTGATTCATGAAATCTATACTACCTGGTATGCTAAGTACTGTACTAAAAATGAAATAACAGAAAACAAGAAATTAAATTAGGAAAAGAAAATGCCAGCTGAAGCTAACAGACTTTGCCACCAAAATTAGCTCTCACACACTTGAGCTAATTTCAAGCTTAGCTACTAATAAATGTCATTGATTGAGTATCAAGATTTGGCAGGTAAATCAAGGATGAAGTGGATGGTGGCAGTGTCTTCCGTGGAGAACTTTAGGAAGGACCTATATAGTTCCTAAAGAAAACAAGCTTTTTGAGTAAATTCCATAACGATTGTACAAAGGTGAAAGTCCTTCCACTTATCTGAAGGATTTCTTTTTTAGGTCATAGAAGACCACTTTATCCAAATGTTGGAATATTATTTCTTCATTGCATGTCTTGCAGTCAGACGTAATATTGTTAAACCCAAAGTCAATCAAACGGATGCTATACTCCTTTACCCAACTGCAACTTATTTTATCCTTTAGTATCCACAAGTCTAGAATTGAACTCTTGAGGAGGCGACCAACGTCTGGCAAGCAAAGCATCCCTTTCAAATCCATCACAAACAAGCCCACATAATCTTCAAAAGGTGATGGAGGAGATATAGTAAGGAATTTTTCAGTTTCAAAATCAAATGAAAGAATTTGATTAACACGGGCATGAGGAACACAATAAGTCCACCAATACATACATTCATTTACTAACTGTCCTTCAGATCTCGGATGACAAGGAGGCCGGTCTGCAATTTCTTTCCATCTATTAAAAGAAATGCCACCGACCTTATTTATGGTAAGAACCTCACATTTTAGATGTGAAACCCGAAGGATGCCAGGATTACACCACCTTTCAGTCATTGAAGGAACACTAAAGAAAAAATGCACCACTTTGTATTCCTTCCTTGAGTGAAGATATCCAAACCCAAAATGGCAGTATCCAGGGGTAGCAGAAAGTGAATATTCCGGCAATTCACACAATTGTTGCAGGGCAGGATTACACAAATAAAGACGACAATCTGTTGAAAGGCAAACCAACCCAAAGCGTACTTGCATTCTGCCACATGCGAGTTGGTCATCAGGGACAGTGACAGTGTATAACTCCTCCCTGCTTCTATCCATGTCAATTGAAACAAACCGTAACCTGGACGATTTTGACCGGTAAAGACATATTCTTTCCAAAAAAAGAAGTTTAGGGCCATTTTCTGTTGATTGTGTCAGGTGTAAATGAAGGAACGAAGAACTAATAATAAAGTTATTCCACAACTTGGATGTACACCTTAACATGGATAATGACTTGAGGGTGCATCTCAGAAAAAGAGAGGTTATAACATCATAAAATAGCTTATTGAAGTAGTCAATATTTGCATAATTCCCTTCCTCCTCTGTACTACTACTTCTTTTTCTCTGTTGCACTGATATTTTCATCTTCTGCAATATAATCATTCATCAATCAACACAAAGGAAATAGGGAAACAGTTCAAATTATAAAGAAATTAACACACATAAATCAAACAATTATATAGCTTTCAGCAAATTAATCCACTCAACTCTAACAAAAAATAAAAAATTGTGCTGAAATTTACAATTCAGACCACGGAATCCATCCTCCAGCTAATTAATCCACTTCACTCAAACTAAATATTCAAAATTGAGCAAATCTAATCTTAAATTTGCAATTCTATAGGATATTGCATCAAATTCATCAGATGAAATTATGGTAAAAAGGTACCTTTTTGGGTTGTTGTTCCCACTTGTGTATATTTTTGCGTCGAGTAGCTTTCATATTTGCTGAGAATGCCGCCTCAACGATTTAGCGCAGTTCTGGCAGAAGGCGGCGGCAAAAGACGGCGGTTGAAGGTGGTGGAGGAGAAAAGAGGTTTGGGTTGAGATTACGGGGAGCGAAAAAATTGAATTTTGTTTTCTTTGCGTTTTTTGGTCTTAAGTCTAATATAATCCAAAGAAAACCAACTATTGTTATATACTCTATTTTTATTTTTATTTTTAAATTATTTACTTTTTAGGCCACGAGAATTCATATTGAGGAAACCCCTCAAATCAACAAGTTTATCCGGATCGAGTTTAAAAGCCCTTTTTAAATGGGTTCCCAAAATTGTAACCCAACCATGTTAAATTACGGGTTAAGCCAGACCAGCCCAACAACCTAGCCCATATTGATGACTTTAGTGGCAGACTAGCTTTCATGCCACGGTATACTTGTCAACTCCACCAACAAAAGGTACCAAGTAACTATGTGAAATAAAAGTAATATGAAAATTCTTCATTAGACATGCATATTAAAAAGTTGTTACTTAGACATAAGAGAATCCTTTTCCAACCTTTTTCACCAAGACATTGTTGGAGTTGTAATCCAAATCTTGTTGCTTACAGCTACTCTATAATTAATTTCTTCAAAGATGGAAAACACGGATTAAAGTCTCAATGATCAGACTATATTTTGAACAATCCAAATTCACAATAATACTTGAAATATGAATCTACAAACTTCATCGAATGGTCAAGCCACTTATTTTTCAATCTTTGCCAAATCTTTTCAATCTCACTAGTATATCACACAAATAGTTAGAAAATGCACTTACATCGTAACACCATAACCATCTTGTATAGCAGGAGAATCATTTAGTTCCATGATTGCACAGAGTGATTATAGAATAAGGTTAGATCTGGTGCTGCAGATGTCTGCTATCAATAAATGAGAGGACAAGCTTAGGGAGAATACTAGCAATAATCATGGTGCAATACAAGTATTTGATTCATGAGCTCTATACTACCTGTTATGCTCAACACTGTACTAAAAAAAAAAATATAACAGAAAATAAGAAACTAAATTACGAAAAGAAAATACCAGCTGAAGCTAACTCACTTTGCCGCCAAAATTAGTTCTCACACACTTGCTAATTTCAAGCTTAGCTACTAATAAAGGTCCTTGATTGAGTATCAAGATTTGGCAGGTAAAGTGGAGGTTTTGATTGGATGGTGGCAGTGTCTTCCATGGAGAACTTTAGGAAGGACCAATATGGTTCCTAAAGAAAACAAGCTTTTCGAGTAAACTCCATAAGGAAAGAACCGATGTGAAAGTGCTTCCACTTCTCTGAAGGATTTTCTTTTTAGGTCATAGAAGACCACTTTACCCAAATGATGGAATATTATTTCTTCATTGCATGTCATGAAGACATTTGTAATCTTCTTAAACCCAAAGTCGATCAAACAGATGCTATACTCCTTTACCCAAGTGCAACTTATTTTATCCTTGAGTATCCACAGGTCTAAAATCGAACTCCTGCGGAAGCAGGCAGCGTCTGGCACGCAAAGCATCCCTTTCAAATCCATCACAAACAAGCCCACATCACCTTCAAAAGTTGAAGGTGATGGAGGAGATATAGCAAGGAATTTTTCAGTTTCAAAATCAAATGAAAGAATTTGATTAACACGGGCACGAGGAACACAATAAGTCCACCAATACATACATTCATTTACTAACTGTCCTTCAGATCTCGGATGACAAGGAGACCGGTCTGCAATTTCTTTCCATCTATTAAAAGAAATGCCACCAACCTTATTTATGGTAAGAACCTCACATTTTAGATGTGAAACCCGAAGCTTGCCAAGATGACACCACCTTTCAGTCATTGAAGGAAAGGTATAGAAAAAATGCACCACTTTGTATTCCTTCCTTGAGTGAAGATATGCAAACCCAAAATGAGTGTATCCAGGGGTAACAGAAAGTGAATATTCCGGCAATTCACGCAATTGTTGCTGGGCAGGATTGCACAAATAAAGACGACAATCTGTTGAAAGGCAAACCAACCCAAAGCGTACTTGCATTCTGGCAAATGCGAGTTGGTCATCAGGGACAGTGACAGTGTATAACTCCTCCCTGCTTCCATCCATGTCAATTGAAACAAACCGTAACCTGGACGATTTTGCCGGGAAAAGACTTATTCTTTCCAAAAAAAGAAGTTTAGGGCCATTTTCTGTTGATTGTGTCAGGTGTAAATGAAGGAACGAAGAACTAATAATAAAGTTATTCCACAACTTGGATGTACACCTTAACATGGATAATGACTTGAGGGTGCATCTCAGAAAAAGAGAGGTTATAACATCATCAGATAGCTTATTGAAGTAGTCAATATTTGGATAGTTCCCTTCCTCCTCTGTACTACTACTTCTTTTTCTCTGTTGCACTGATATTTTCATCTTCTGCAATATAATCATTCATCAATCTTTTCTGGATGAAATAGGGAAACCATCAACGGTTCAAATTATAAAGAAATTAACACACATAAGTTTGATCCCATCAAACAGCTATATAGCTTTCAACTACTTAATACACTCAACTCTAACAAAAAATAAAAAATTGTGCCGAAATTTACAATTCTGACCACAGAATCCATCCTCCAGCTAATTAATCCACTTCACTTTAACTAAAAATTCAAAATTGAGCAAATCTAATCTGAAATTTGCAATTCTACAGGATATTGTATCAAATTTATTAGATGAAATTATGGTAAAAAGGTACCCTTTTGGGTTGTTGTTCCCCCTTGTCAATATTTTTGCGTCGAGTACCTTTCATATTTGCTGAGAATGCCGCCTCAACGATTTAGCGCAGTTCTGGCAGAAGCAGCGGCGATGACGACGGCGGCGGCGGAAGACGGTGGTTTAAGGTTGTGGTGGAGGAGAAAAGATGTTTGGGTTTGTTGGTGATCACAACACTGAGTTTCACCATGGAAGTGAACTCGATTCAGAACTCAAAGAGAATGGACAAAAGGTGAGGGACAAAGTCTGATTATCTCTCATCTTTAGGATATTTTTATTCTCTTTCCTATTTCTTGAAATCATCTCAACCTTTGATCACAATCACTCATCTTGATCGTTCATTTGGGAATCATGACAGCTGTCCAAAGAACATTCCAGATACATTCCATTATATATGTAG
>JAJOOO010015420.1:0-19755 GCA_029582685.1 Solanum piurae | reverse complement strand
TAGGTTGCTTAATGTGATACTTGGCTTTGAATAGGGTTATGGGGTTCTATTCTTGGCATTGCACTAGTATTGCTTGGGTTGTCTACATGTTGGGATGATACTATGTTGGTTTGGACTATGATGCTTATTTTGTGTGCATATTGGATTTACTTGGTAAAAAGCTTATTTTGACTAAATGTCCTTTTATACATGTTTCAATGGTTTTTATGCATAGTAGCCATACTTAGTACGTGTGTTGTACTAACCCATATTTTCTCCCTTTTTCCCCAAACATTTAGGTTCGGGTCGTTGAGGATTCAAGCTTACTTTTCAAGACACTTGGAGTTGCTTTCCCAAGTTGGTGAGTCCTCAAGTCCGAGGACAAGACCCTATGATCTAGCTTCTATATTTAGTTCTTTGATTATACTGAAAGACATTGTTGTACTTTCCTATTTCATGATTTCTTATTGATGTAAGGGCTAAGTCCCATTATTGATACTTCTATGTCTAGCTGGTACATTGTGACGAAGTTAGATTCTATTTTTCATATATGAAGTGAAATTGAATTTCCAAAGTAAAAGTTTAAAAGTTTCCGTGATTTTATTCTATGATACACGCTATGATGAATGCTAAGGGCTTGTATAAGACCTCTTTGAGGTTGAATACGCCGGTAACGACTAGGGGGTGCTCTCGGGTCGTTACACATGACATGTTTTTGGCCTGTGGACTGCCCGTTAACCCACTTTAACCTTTTTCAAAGTCCAAGGTGTTACATTATCTCCCCCTTGGGAACATTTATCCTCGAATGGAACTCAAGCTAACACGAAGAGCGTAGGAGAGAAGCTAACAAACCCACATGAATGCAATTTAATAAAAATGCACATATTTGAGGAAAAATCAACTCCAAACTAAAACATACTCAAAACATCATTTCATAAAACATACATGCATGCAAAGGGAAACATGAGAATGAATAAGACACATGAATCTGAAAGAATGAACCATAAGGAGTTGAATACCTCAAACTAGAGTAGTATCGGAGGGAAACAAATGAGGATATCGGGATATCATATCGGTCTCTGTCTCCCAAGTAGCACCCTCAACCATTTGATTCCTCCATAACACCTTTATGGATGTTATTCGTTATTTCTCAACTTTCAAACTTATCGGTCAAAAATCTCAACCAAAATTTCATCATATGAAAGGCTTTCCCTTATACCAAGGATCCAATACAATTCTTCAATAAGGACACTTGGAAACCCGAATGCACCGATGCTAAATCATTAGGCAAATCAAGCTCATTAGCAACCTTGACAATATGTCTCAACACTTGATGAGGACCAACATAAAGGGGACTAAGCTTCCCTTTCTTACCAAACCTCATGACACCGCTCATAGGTGAAATCTTCAAGTAAACCCAATCATCAACATTGAATTCAAGATCACTTATTCTAACATTGGCATACGACTTTTGTCAACTTTGAGCCATTTTAACCCTTTCTCTAAGGAGTCAAACATTTTCCATGGCCTCGTAGACTAATTCAGGCCCTATGAAAGTAACCTCACTAACTTCAAACCAACCTATAGGAGATTTACACCTCCTAACATAAAAGGCTTAATTGGAGCGATATCAATACGTGAATGATAGCTATTATTATATGCAAACTAAATCAAAGGAAAGTGATCATCCCAATTACACTTAAAGTCAATCACACAAGCTCTCAAAATATCTTCAAAAGTTTGAATAGTACACTCCTCTTTCCCATCGGTTTGAGGATGAAGTTCTAAGCTTGGCACAAGTACCAAAACCCTTTTGGAAAGACTTCCAAAATTGGGAAGTAAGTTGGGTACCACAATCAGAGATAATGGATAGGGCATTCCATGCAACCTAACCATTTTCTTTAGATACAACCTTGCATAATCTTCCTCCGAATAAGAAACTTTAATGGTAATGAAATGAACCAACTTCGTCATATAATCCAAAATAACCGAAGTCGAATCATATTGCCACGTGGTGTGGGGTAAACTAATAATAAAGTCCATGTTCATATCTTCCCAATTCCAAGTAGGAATCCTAATATCTTGGGACAAAGCTCTCAGATTTTAATGCTCAACTTTTGCTTGTTCACAATTAGGACACTTAGCCAGAAAGTCTAAAATGTACTTCTTCATCCCATTCCCCCAATAGACCTCTTGCAAATCACAGTACATATTGGTGGTGTAACACCCAAAAACTAGTAGGCTTAACTAGAGTTTTACGTGAGAGTTCTAGAGTTTGACGTGAGGGCTAGAATCATAAATATGACTTCCCATACTTAGAGTGAAGGTTTTAGGGTTAGGGAATCAAGGTAAGACTCCCCAAGTACCAACCAAGGGTTCTTGAGGGGGACCCAAAACAGTCCCTAAAATCTACCCAAAAAGGGACCAGTTTTGGATGGGACTCACGCCCCGTAGGTGGACCCACTCTCCATGGGAAGGGGTCGTGGGTCAAGACCCCAATTTAGGACTTACAGGACTCCACCCAAGGATGACCAGCATGGCCTGTGGGTTGGGAAGTCCACTCCTTAGGCAGTTTAAGTTAGGAGTTAAGGGAAGGTTCTAGATTCAATTAGTTATTAAGAAGGTTCATTTTATTAGTAATTAGACCACCTATATAAATCTAATATACCTTTAATTACACGATTCCAAATCATTATTTTTAATTCACAAAGAGACCCAATTCCCTCCAAGAAATTTTCTCTCTAGATAACCCAAGAAGAAGAAGAAGAAGAGAAGCAATCAAGGTAAAACCTTCCATTGTTGCAAGAACTATGAGGGATTTATAACCAAGGTTTGATAGCTTATTCATCCTTGGATTCTTCCATCCATGGAGCCCGCTAGATTTTCCCCAATTGTGAAGAAAACCCCCAAATCTAGCTAGGGCTTCTTCCTATATTGTGGGTAGTGTTGGGTAGGAATCCAATTGAGTGGATAGTACTTGTTTATGATTGATTTAGTATTTAATTATTTTATTATGAAGATATTATGTGTTTTTCATTGCTAACCCTATATTAATTGATGAAATTATAGTAAAGTGGGTTTATGCCTTGAAGATGGAAAATGAAGACTTAGAGATAATCTTCTAGAATTGATGTTATGAGTAGTAATTATTCAATAATAAAAATATGTAGATATGAAATAAATTATAATATAGTATATATGATGGATCATGACTAGTAAAGCTTGAAGATGAACTTTTACGATGATTTATGATTAGGATCACTTGATAATGAAGAATGTAATTAGAATGCCTTGAAATCTAGGTATGAAGGATAGTTGTAAGAGGTAAAACTTTGAGAGTAAGGCTTGTAGTAAATAATGTTGATTCCTAGGGATTTGAGAGTAAAGCTAATATGTTCAATTGTATATGCTTGAGAACAATTTAAGAGTGAAGTGTCTATGATCATGATATGTTGTTGTGTTGTTGAAAGGACATTCTCACACACACACTTAGGCATGAATATTCTAGGAGATTAAATTTTCTCTCACATAGAATGATTCTAGGTTGAAAGACTTACTAACCAGAAATGAATCAAAGCATGTTAGACTAGATTAGCTTGAATTGTGACTTAAGATCCCTTCATTAATATCTTGACTTGGTAAGATAAGACCATGCTTGGTAACTTGAGTTAGGAGTTTTTATGGTAGCTTAGGATTGAGAAATAATACTCTCATATGGGTAGCTCGAACTAGCATCATAGAATGCATTTCATGATAGCATGACTTGGTAAGGCCAAGACCATTTCATGGTAGCTTAAGATTGAGAAACCATACTCTCCTAAGGGTAGCTTAAATTAGCATCATAGGGAGCTTGTAGGGTAGAATGACTTAGTTGGTCTAAGTTTATTTCATGGTAGATAGGATAGAACACTCATACCATTCCTAGAATAGCTTGGACTTTCATGTTTAGTATGTTTTTCCATGGTATCTTGGTCTAATCCAGTATGGTGAATTTTTCTTGGTAGCTTGGTCTAGCCTAATAGGGTGTTATTCCTTGGTAGTCTAGAAATGATAAGTGGTAATCATTGAAGTACGATAGCCTAATGTAGTACTTAGAATGGGTAGGATTATAGGGTCTTCTTCATGCATTGCACAAGTATAACTTAAAGCTACTTATGAAGTATGTCTATTATGTGTTTCATGCTTAGCTTGGGTTGAGTAATAGTACTTTTCCCTGGTAGCCTTGAATAGGTGAATTATGACCATTCATGAGTAATGACTTGTCTTGGACTAGTAAATAGGTACTCTTCCATGACTATTATGAATATGAGGGATAAGTACCTAATCTATGTAGAATGTTTATGATGGAGCTAGATTACTTCAAGGAAGTATTGTAAGCATGTTCTAATATGAGATTGCCTATATTATATATGGTTAGCTTGGATTGTTTCTATAGTTGCCATCCTTGATATGTTGACTAAAGGTTAAGATTCACTTGTCTATGAGAAATAACCTAAGGATGAGACCATAAGATGGTAAGTATGATTATGATGACTTAAAAGTGGTACTTAGTGTGGATGGGATTATGGGGTCTTATCCATGCATTGCACAAGTATGCTTTGAGGTTACTTAAGGAGTAAAGTTCTCTTATGGTATGAAGGACTAAGGGTTGAATAATGCTTATATGATGCTTATGTTGGAGACTTTACTTATGATTATGATATTGTCTCTTATGTTTATAGTTTATGTTTCATGAAGTATCTCTTATATTATAGATTATGTCTTATATTGACTAACCCTTGGGTTATGCTCTTATGATGTTATGCTAGCTATCATATTTAGTACTTTTGTACTAACGCATACTTTTTCCTACATTCTCCTCAAATATAGGGTTCGGTGATTTGAGTTCCATTTTGAGGATAGGTTTCTAAGGATCAAGGAGTTGAAGACTTGGCGAGTCCTCATAGCTTCGAGGACAAAGCCACTATTTCCTTTATGTCTTTCATTGTATGTTTTGAGACTATTGTGTGGGTTGTGTCCCAAGAGTTATTCAAAGTTGTAATAGATGGTTTGAGACAAAGTGTAGTAAGACTTATGCTTGCTTTTAAAAAAACTTCGATTGTGTGGATAAAGTTTTAAAATTTCCATACTTTTCTATTATCTTATGTTATGATATGCTAAGGGCTTGTATGAGATCCCTTCGGGGTCAAGTACGTCATGTTATATCTAGGGTGTACCCCTGGGTTGTGACAAACTTGGCAATCAGAGCACAAGGTTTAGAATGTTTCTAGGATTGTCTCAAACCACGTCTAGTAGAGTTTTGTTCATAAATTTAAAGCGTGCCACGTTTATGAATATGAGGCTACTGGATGTTTAGGAAATCTCAGTTCTTCATTCTCTAACCATAGAGTTTGGCTCTAGTAGGTCCTTCTTCTAATCTGTGCCCTATGATTTTTCAAGGTATGGATAATACAAGGGCAAATGCTAGGAGAGATGAGGAAGACAACCCAAGTTCCACACCAAGCTCCTCCCCAAGCTCCAATTGACCCTATAGGGGAGAATATATCGAATGCATAGATTAGGTCGGCCTTCCAAATGCTGGCCCAAGCTTTGACTTCTCTAGCTCAAACCATGACGGCTCAAGTCAATAGAGAGAGGGTAGCTTTGGTGAATCCTAATGTGAATTCTGCAGCTTTAAGAGTGAGAGAGTTTATGAGAATGAACCCTCCAGATTTTTATGGCTCCAAAGTGGAGAAAGATCCTCAAGGGTTTATAGATGAGGTGTATAAAGTGCTTGCTATCAGGGGGTTGACTTCAGTAGAAAATGTAGAGTTAGCCGCTTACCAATGGAGGGGTGTAGCACAAGTATGGTATGAACAATGGAATTATGGTAGGCCAGTAGAAGCACGCCCAATAGAGTGGGAAGTGTTCAAATTAGCATTCCTTGATAGGTTCTTTCCCCGAGAGTTAAGGGAAGCTAAGGTGGAAGAGTGCATTAACCTTAGGTAAGGTGGCATGTGTGTTAAGGAGTATGCCTTGAAATTTATCCAACTTTCCAAGTATGCTCCATCTATGGTAGTGGATTCGAGAGATAGGATGAGTAGGTTCTTGATGCGGGTATCCGACTTGGTAGAAAAAGAATGTCATACGGCAATGCTCCATGGTAATATGGATATCTCACATCTTATGGTGTATGCTCAACAAATGGAGGAAGATAAACTCAAGGATAAATCTAAGGAGAAAAAGAGGTCTAGGATTGATGATGATAAGTCATTTCATGATGGTTACGATGGACATGGTCACTCTAGGAGGCGACAAAGGTTTTCCGTACAAGGTTCCTTTGATACTCCTAAGAATAAAGAGGAGATGGTGTCTAACCCTAAGTTACAAGGGATTAGTAATGAGTCCGTATGGCCTACTTGTGCTAGGTGTGGTAAGAGATATGAGGGTAGGTGTTTGGCCGATAGAGAGAGTTGCTTTAGTTGTGGTGAGAGTGGCCACAAGATGAAAGATTTTCCAAAGGCAAGGACTATAAGAAGAGAGGGTAAGCAAGTTTCCACTAGTGGTTCGGATGAGATTATTCAAAAGAAGAATAGGTTCTATGTCCTCTAAGCTAAAATTGATCAAGAGTGATCTCCTTATATTGCTACCGGTATGTGTTTTAAGCTTTATCTAGATTCTGGTGTTGCTTGTCTTTTATGACTTGATAGATTTGATATGTTAGACTTTGAAGTTGTCTTTAGTATGAATGTTGTTTGGAAGAGTTTGTATAGGCTTAATCCCAAGAGGGAGACAGTGTGCCTAAATAGCAAGGTCATTGTGTGTTTATGTGTGGCCATGATTTCCTTATATGCAATTTCATGAAAAGTTTAGGTCTTGATAGGAATGACTTATGTGCATTGTTTTACCTCGTCTTGTAGTGCATCGAGTAGAGATTGCCTATAGACTTCATGAGAATGAATAAATGAGCATGCCTTAGTTTGGAGTTGAAAGATTCCTCCTTGAATAAATGCTTTTGAGAGTAAATTGTATATAGGCTCCATGAATGTATGTTAATCATGTTTTAGATAGGAGATGGTAGTTCCTCCTTGAATATGAGTAGATATGGAATTTCATGCATTTGGGGTTGTTAGATATAGTTCTTACTCCCTTGTGTTGCATTGAATATGTTTAGCTTGGAATTGAAGTTTTCTTCTCATGGGCTGATAGTCTAGAGTCGTATCCTTTAAGAAGGGTTTAGAATTGTCACTCGAGGACGAATGATCCCAAGTGGGAGATATTGTAACACCCTGAAACTAGTAGGCTTAACTAGAGCTTTACGTGAGAGTTCTAGAGTTTAACGTGAGGGTTAGAATCGTAAATATGACTTTACATACTTAGAGTGAAGGTTTTAGGGTTAGGGCGTCAAGGTACGACCCCCCAAGGACCAACCAAGGGTCCTTGAGGGGGACCCAAAACAGTCCCTAAAATCTGCCCAAAAAGGGGCCACCTACGGATGGGACTCATGCCCCGTAGGTGGACCCACACCCCATGGGAAGAGCTCGTGGGTCAAGACCCCAATTTAGTACCTGCAATACTCCACCCACGGATGACCAGCATGGCCCATGGGTCCATGCACGGCCCGTGGTCGTGGTCTCATGGGTTGGGCAGTCCACTCCTTAGGCGGTTTAAGTTGGGAGTTAAGGGAAGGTTCTAGATTTAATTAGTTATTAAGTAGGGTCATTTTATTAGTAATTACACCACCTATATAAAGATAATATTACCTTAATTAGATGATTCCAAATAATTATTTTCAATTCATAAAGAGACCCAATTCCCTACAAGAAATTCTCTCTAGAAAACCCAAGAAGAAGAAGAAGAAGAGAAGCAATCTAGGTCAAAATTCTCCATTGTTGCAAGAAATATGAGGGCTCTATAATCAAGGTATTATATCTTATTCATCCTTGGATTCTTCCATCCATGGAGCCCCCTAGATTTCCCCAATTGTGAAGAAATACCCAAAATCTAGCTAGGGTTTCTTCCTATGTTGTTGGTAGTGTTGAGTATGAATCCAATTGAGTGGTTAGTACTTGTTTATGATTGATTTATTATTGAATTATGTTATTATGAAGAAATTATGTGTTTTCCATGGCTAACCCTAGATTAATTGATGAAACTGTAGTAAAGTGGGTTTATGCCTTAAAGAGGGAAATTGAAGACTTAGAGATGATCTTCTAGAATTGATGTTATGAGTAGTAATTGTTAAAGAATATAAACATGTATACATGATTTGAATTAGATTATAGTATATATGATGTATCATGACTAGTAAATCTTGAAGATGAACCTTTATGATGATTTATGACTAGAATCACTTGACAATGAAGAATGTGATTAGATGCCTTGAAATCTAGGTATGAAGGATAATTGTAAGAAGTAAAGCTTTGAGAGTAAGGCTTGTAGTAAAGCATGTCTATTCCTAGGTCTTTGAGAGTAAATCTAATATGTTGAATTTAAATGCTAGAGAACACTTTGAGAGTGAAGTGTCTATGATCATGATATGTTGTTGTGTTATTTAAAGGACATTCACACACACACACTTAGGCATGAATATGCTAGGAGATTAAAGGTTCTCTCACATAGAATGATTCTAGGTTGAAAGGCTTAATAACCTAAAATGAATCAAAGCATGTTGGACTAGAATAGCTTGAAGTTGTGACTTAAGATATCTTCATGAATAGCTTGACTTGGTAAGATAAGACCATGCTTGGTAGCTTGAGTTAGGAGTATTCATGGTAGATTGGGATTGATAAATCATACTCTCCTAATGGTAGCTCGAACTAGCATCATAGAGTGCATTTCATGATAACATGACTTGGTTAGGCCAAGACCATTTCATGGTAGCTTAGGATTCAGAAACCATACTCTCCTAAGGGTACCTTACATTAGCCTCACAGGGTTCTTTTAGGGTAGCATGACTTAGTTGGTGTAAGACTATTTCATGGTAGCTAGGATGGAACACTTGTACCCTTCCTAGAATAACTTGGACTTTCATGTTTAGTATGTTTTCCCATGGTAGCTTGGTCTAATCCAATATGGTGACTTTTCCTTGGTAGCTTGGTCTAGCCTAATAGGGTTCTATTCCTTGGTAGTCCAGAAATGATAAGCAGTAATCATTGAAGTATGATAGCCTAAAGTAGTACTTAGCATGGGTAGTATTATGGGGCCTTATTCATGAATTGCACAAGTATAACTTAAAGCTACTTATGAAGTATGTCTCTTATATGTTGCATGCTTAGCTTGGGTTGAGTAATAGTACTTTTCCTTGGTAGCCTTGAATAGGTGAATTATGACCATTCATGAGTAATGACTTGTCTTGGACTAGTAAATAGGTACTCTTCCATGACTATTATGAATATGAGGGATAAGTCTCTAATCTATGTAACATGTATATGATCGAGCTAGATTACTTCAAGAAAGTATTGTAAGCATGTTCTAATATGAGATTGCCTATATTATATATGGTTAGCTTGGATTGTTTCTATAGTTGCCATCCTTGATATGTTGACTAAAGGTGAAGATTCCCTCGTCTATGAGAAATAATCTAAGGATGAGACCATAAGATGGTAAGTATGATTATGATGACTTAAAAGTGGTACTTAGTGTGGATGGGATTATGGGGTTTTATCCATGCATTGCACAAGTATGCTTTGAGGTTACTCTAGGAGTAAGTTCTCTTATGATATAAAGGACTAAGGGTTGAATAATGCTTCTATGATGCTTATTTTGGAGACTTTACTTATCATTATGATATTGTCTCTTATGCTTATAGCCTATTTTCATGAAGTATCTCTTATGCTTATGGATTATTTCTTATATTGACTAACCCTTATGTTATGCTCTTATGATGTTATGCTAGCTATTATATTTAGTACTTTTGTACTAACGCATACTTTTGCCTACATTCTCATCAAATGTAGGGTTCAGTGATTTGATTTACATTCTTAAGGATAGGTTTCTAAGAAGCAAGGAGTTGAAGACATGGTGAGTCCTCATAGCTTCAAGGACAAATCCATTATTTCCTTTATGTCTTTCATTGTATGTTTTGAAACTATTGTATGGGCTATGTCCCAAGAGTTGTTCAAAGTTGTAATAGATGGTTTGAGACAAAGTGTGTAAGACTTCCGCTTGCTTTTAAAAAAACTTCGATTGTGTGGATAAATTTTAAAATTTCCATACTTTTCTATTATCTCTTATTATGATATGCTAAGGGCTTGTATGAGATCCCTTCGGGGTCAAGTACACCATGTTACATCTAGGGTGTACCCCTGGGTTGTGACAGGTGGATCCCAGGTGAATGGAATATCGAGAACTATGGTCTTTCGATAAATTTTTCTCTCTGAAGTCATGAACATTGGGAACAAACAAACGATCTTTATATAGAAGCACACTGTCTTCCATTTGGGAGAAAGCCTCAACAGCCTTTTAAAGCACCGCTTCCTTCAACTCAACCAAGATCGGATGAATACCTAGCTTTACTTTCACATCCAACAAAAAGACGATGTACAACCATTATGAACAACTACACCTCCTCCATTGGATTCAACAAACTAAACACCCAATTGGTCCAATCTATGAACATAACGAACTAACTCTTTCTTATCATCCTCAACATGAGCCACACTACTCATTGACAACTGACTTAAGGCATCGGCTACCACATTGGCTTTGCACTGGTGATAAAGGACACTCATGTCATAGTCCTTCAAAATTTCTAGCCACCTACATTGGAGATGATTTAGAAATATTTACTTGATTATGTATTGCAAACTTTTGTGGTCAGTAAAGATATCAACATGGACACCATAAAAAATTCTCCAAATCTTTAAGGAAAAAATAACCACCGCTAGTTCAAAATCATGGGTAGGATAGTTCTTTTCATGAATATTGAATTTCCTTGAATCATAAGCAATGTCTTTCCCATGTTGCATCAAAACACAACCAAGACCAACCCATGAAGCATCACAATAAACAACAAAACCATCAGTGTCAGTATAGGAGTAGAAGTGACTCTATCGTTAAACTCTTGGAAACTTTTCTCACTAGCTTCCGACCATAGTAATTTCACCTTCTTTTGAGTCAATGTTGTCAAAGGTGAATACATTACACAGACCTTCTATAATAACCATCCAAACCTAAAAAACTCTGCATATCTAAAGCGGACAAAGGTTTAGGCCAATTCTTAACCGCTTCTATTTTCTTAGGATCGACTTAAAAATCTTAACCAGAGATAATATGGCCAAGGAAGGCAGCAAACCTCAACCAAAACTCACATTTATTGAACTTTAAAATATAACTCACGATCCTTGAGAATTTGCAACACAATTCTTATATGCTCAAAATGCTCCTCCTCACTCCGTGAGTAGATCAAAATATCATCAATAAACACAATCACAAACATATCTAGGTATTGCTTGAAGACCCTATTCATCAAATCCATAAAAACCACCGCATCATTAGTCAAACCAAACGACATTACCAAAAACTCATAATAACCATACCGAGTTTGAAAGCCATCTTTGGAATGTCACTCTCTTTTACCCCCAATTGGTAATAAATCGACCAGAGGTCAATCTTAGAGAAGAAACTAGCACCTTGGAGTTGATCAGACAAATCAACAATCCTTGGAAGAGGATACTTATTCTTAATGATAACCTTATTCAGTTGTCGGTAATCAATACATATGCAAAGTGAACCTTCCTTCTTACGAACAAACGAAACTGAAGCACCCCATGGGGATATACTCAGTTGGATTAAACCCTTATTCAACAAATCTTTCAATTTTTCCCTTAATTCCTTAAGTTCTGTCGTAGCCATAAGGTAAGGAGCAATAGAGATAGGTTGCATATCTAGGAGAAGGTCAATACCGAAGTCTATTTCCCTTTCAAGAGGAACACTGGGTAGATCATCAGGAAATATATTTTGGAAACTCATTTACAATAGGGACCAACTCAAGAGTAGGGGTTTCAGTATCTATATCCCTAACCCAAAATATATGCAACCCTTAGAAATCATTTTTCTAGATTTAAGACAAGAGACAAAGTGACCCTTAGGCATAGAATTTCCCCCTTTCCACTCTAGAACGGGCTTATGTGGAAACTAAAACCTAACCACTTGGGTTCTACAATCAACATAAGCATAACAAGAATGGAGTGAATCCATACCCAAAATAACATCAAAGTCTAACATATCAAGCTCTACAAGATCAACATGAGTGACTTTATGGGATAATGAGATGGGACAATTTCTATAGACTCTCTTAGCCATAAAATATTCATTAATATGAGTGGAGATAGAAAAGGGTCTAACAACACATCAAGAGGAATATTAAATCTCATAGATACATATGACGTCACAAAATACAAAATAGTACCGAGATCAAGCAAAGCATAAACATCTAGATGAAAGACTTTTAACATACCGTAACCACATCGTGCGAACTCTCTTAATCATGTAGAGTCTAAAGTGCATAGAATATGTTTTTCTTTAGAGTACTTGGAGTTGAATCACTAGGTGGAGCTTCCGTACGATCTTTTCCCTTAGTAGCAAGTGACAGACAATCCCTTATCGTGTGACCACTCTTTCCACAACCAAAGCAACCATCCGTACCTGCTACGCATTTACTATCATGCTTCCTTCCACACCTAGTGCAAGTAGACAAAGAAGATCCACCATCATTTCCTCCTTGAGGCTTAGGGTTAGGCACCTTATCTTTGTTGAATTTTGGAGTCGGAGCATTGGAGGAATTTTAACCGGAAAACCTTTATCAGAATTTAGAATGACCATGTCCGTCGGACCTCGAATGTGAAAATTCATCATCACTAGTCTTTGCCCTTTTTGTCTCCCTAGATACTTCCTTAAGATTCTCCTCTTCAATTTATCGGGAATGTGTCATCAAATGATAAATATCAATTTTCTTAATGAGCACAGTTTTATGACATTCATTAACCACTATTTTGGACACACCGAAATTAAACTTACTCATCCTTACCATAGAATCAACAAGCATAGTTGGAGCATACCTAGCCAATTGAGTGAACTTCAAATTATACTCCTCACACTCATATTCCCTTAACGAAGATTGATGTATTCAAGTAATTTTTCCTCCCTCATCTCAAGGGGAAATAACATATCAAGAAAAGTAACTTTAAACTTCTCCCAATCAAGTGGACCTAAATAAACCACCCTCTCTTCCTTCCATTGTTCAAATCATACTTAAGCAACACCCTTAAGTTGATAAGTGGCCAACTCCGCCTTTTCAATTGTCGTCACTCCCATGATTCCCATTATCTTATAAACCTCATCAATGAACTCTTAGGGATCCTCATAAACCTTAGAACCATGGAATCATAGAGCATTCATCCTAGTGAAGTCCCTTATCCTTGTCACCATTGTACCCACATTTTAGTTCAAGAGAACATTCGTCTCTCCATTGGATTGAGTAATCATAGTTTTAGCCAACACTTGAAAAACAGCTCGAAAATTGGCATGAGTCACTTCCTTGGCCAAAGGATCTGCCGAAACTTGAGGAGCTTTTTGTTCCAAATTCTGACCCACATTCCTTCTCACATATGCTCTTTGAGGGGCATATCCTGAAAAGAATCAAACAAGGATTAGGAGAGATACAAATAGATTTACATTGTATCGCACGACTTTAGAATGATGGAAGAAGTGGAATTTCCTAAAAATCTTATAGACTTTTATTCAAACATGTGGCGTGCTTCAAAATTATGAACAAGACTCTACTTGATGTAGCTTGTGAAACATCATAGGACCTTTCTAAACCTTGTGCTCTAAATACCAAGTTTGTCACTACCCAAAGTATATCCTAGGTGTAACATGGCGTATAGAATCTCAGAGGACCCTACACAAGCCCTTAGCATATATCATATAAGATAATAGAAATAAAGATTTCAGAAGTCACAGTTTTGTATCATAAAATAGTTTGACAAAGTGGATGTCTAACATAGTCTCAACAAGCCATCTATTACATCAAAAGAAAGTGATTGGGATGTAAATCATACATCACATACAAAGTCTGAAAATTGAAATAAAGAAAGCAATAAAAGTGACTCCGTCCTCGGAACAGGAGGATTCACCAATAATTAAGTGCCAAGAGAGATCAATTAGCCACAAGTGTGAGACGTAGGAACATTAAAACCTACATTAGTGAAATAATGTAGGCACAAATATGCATTAAAACTTGGAATGTACTAACTAAGATAGAAATGTATAAAAGTTATGAAATCGTGCTAAAAAGGACTTTACATGACATGCAATGACCAAGCTAAAGCATTAAAAAAAGGGTTAGAAACATAATTCATAATCATGATCAATGTAAGCTTAACATATTAAAACACTTTGTGAAATGCTTTTTCAAGTAACTTAGTTCATTATTGTGAGAAGTTTACCATTAACTGACATAGGCCATTTGAGCTAAAACATGTAATTTTGTGTCTATCCCACACCAAAAAGAGATTTTCTTACTTTCCAAGGTAAGAAACATGAATCTGAGCTAAAGTGGATCCACTATCTAATGTCTATCTGAGCAATCCTATGGTAGCACATAGTCATGGGACTTAGGGATTTCTACTAAAGGTCCACAGTCGCTAAACAGAAACCTTCATCCCAAAAGCCCGTTATGTGCTAAGTAAAATCTAATGGAATAGTCATTAATTATATTCATATTATCATCCATGGAAAGGCACAATTAAGCAACAATTCCAACCTAAAGTTCATTTAGAATAACTTCTAAAACTTGATTCAACTTAGGTAAGAAATTCTTTCAACCTCATGAATCCTTATGTGAGAAAACCATTCACAATCATAATCTTAGTAGTATGTGAGAAAACCTTTCACTAAAACATTGATACTTTACTCTCAAAGAATCCTCAAAACATATACGTCAACTTCATAAAAATATGCATATCTTTATAAATACATCTTTCATAGTTCATAAGCTTTATCATGTGTTCATAGTCAAAAATCCTGGATCAAGCATGGGTTCATATGAATTCAGCTTAAAATCATGTAATTGCTTCAATTCATGCATTAAAGAATAGAAAACAATCAATTGAATCATAATTGAAAAGAACCCATGAAGATTAAATATAACCCTAACTTTGAATTGAAAAGCTAACTTGTAAAATTGGAAGATCTTAGGAACCCTATGGAGGAAAGGACTCCATAGGTGAATACTAACATACGTTAATGATCAAAGACCAAAATATATGGTGTTATGAAGACCTTGAAGTGAAAGCCTTTCTTCTTCTTCCTTGGTTTTAGAGAGAGAATTTGGAGATGAACTTGGATGGAATTTTATGATTTAGGGGAATGATTTGGAAGGGGTAGTTTTAGGACTTAAATGACTTATATATAGCTTAGAATATTGGTTAAAAGGACATAGCTTAGGTATAAAACACATAGGGAAAGACTAAAATAACCCTAAGTTCAAAACCTTTGAGGTGACCTATATTGGCCCTTAAATGGACCATATAACTCTTCACTAGCTGTTTAGGGAGCCGTCCAGGTGACCCCAAATCCTAGCAGCCTTAAACGGCAGGCCAATTTCCCTAAAACGGCCAGTGAACCCCTAAACAAACCGTTTAGGATTCCTTTAAGGGTTCATGGCTTGTTTTAGGCCTATGGACCTACATGTTAACCCACTTTAACCTTTTTCAAAGTCTGAGGTGTTACAAAAAGAGTGGTGTAAAACCCTGGATTCAAAAATGGGGAACCTAGCAAAATTTTAGCAATTACATGTGCCATCCACGAGGGCCAACCACAACCTATGGGTTGAACCACAGACCACAGGTAGGTCCGTGGAAGGGCCGCCAAAGATTTCCTAGACCATGAACCACGACTGGAACTACGGACTATAGGTGGGTCCACAGTACGTGGTCCAAGGGTTGTAGGTCCAGGAAAAAGTCTCTGACCACCATCGACGGTCCACCAGGATGGGCCGTGTGTCAGACCATGGTTCATCGACTGGGGTTCGTGGCTGGTAGGTCGGTGACAGCTGATAGTTAGTTCAGGGGTAGTTGGGTATTTTCCTAATTAATTAGTTCCTATACTATGTCATTTTTCCTATGTTTAGGACTCCTATATAAGTGCTTTTACCCTAAAATTCACCCCATTTACTTCATTCTTCAAAATTCATAAAAGTAAACCAAATCTTCTCTCAAATAATTCTCTCTGTAGAACTTAAAGAAGATTCAACCTAGGGTTTCAATCTAAGGTTCCAATTCCTCCATTGAAAGGTATGATAGTTTTCATCCTTGGATTTCTTCCATACATGGAGTGCCCAAATTCCTCTATTTTCAAAAGGTAGAATTTCCCAATTGAGTTAGGGTTTTCTTCAATTACCATGGGTTCTTTTCATTATTTATTTGAATGATTGAATTATAATCTTCTAATCATGAATCGATGATTTACCATTATTTTAGGATGATTTACCCATGAACCTATGTAATTCCCGATGTTTTCAAGTTATGAATCATATGATGTGGAATTTTGATTATGAAGGAATAGTTCTATGAAATTAAGCATGCATTGCAAGATTTACATGATATTATGATGAAATCCATATTTAACTATATTTTATAAGTATTGAAGATTGAAAGTAGGTTCTTGACCTCTAGAGGTAAATTATGGATATATGCATTTTGTTACGAAATCTATGCAAATGTTTTAAGGGTGCTTTGAGAGTAAAGAACCATATGATGATGTTGTTGTTGTATTGATGAAAGGATATTCTCATAAACACATACTAGCATTATGTGAAAGGTTTTCTCACATAATAAATATTCTTAGGTTGTAAAGCTTTCTCACTTAATTGATTCAAAGAGTAAGAGTTATCCTAATGAAACTACTTTGGATTGGTTATCCTAGGATACCTTTCCATGGATTATGAGATAAGTCAAGACTTAATAAAAATTCTGTGGGATTTATGCTTAGCACCGAGTGGATATTGAATTGAGATGGAAGCTCTCCCGTTAGTAGAGGTCGGGTTTCTTGAAGCAATCTCTTGAGATGGAATCCCTCACGTTAGTAGAGGCTAGGTTTCTAGTAGCAATCTATGTATCCCTTAAACTATGTGCCCCCATAGGATGATTAGCTAGTAGGTCCATTTAAGCTAGAGGTTCATGGTTCTATCATAGGCAAGTAGAACAATCCTTTTCGATGTGGGAGACACTGGGAGATCTTATTTTAGCTCATATGGTCTCGATGTCGGTTAAGGCTAATTCCCACAACAATATTAATAATGAACTAAGGTTACTTCAAGAAGTATCGTACATGAGTTCAAAGGTTTTAAAGATGATGCTAGCTTGCATTGACTATGATGTTATGACTTATGTTTTCCAACTCTCTCATATGATGTTTTAGCTTATTAAATTTCATGTCATGAAATGAAATTTCCCTTTTAGAATGTTTTAAATGTTTTATGCATGGCTATCATACTTGGTACATTGTTTTGTACTAACACATACTCTTGCCTATATTTTCCCCAAATGTAGAGTCCGACAGTCAGGGTCATCAGTTTCGTGGCTAGAGGTTGCCTTGTGATATTTCCAAGCTTTTGTGGGTCCTCATGCTTCGAGGATGGACTTTAATTGTTTTAGTTCCTTTTCATGTATTTATCTTTTGGACATGATGTATGGGCTAGGCCCAATTTCATTCTATTGTATTAGGCTATGATGCGACATGGATTTAGACTTCATCTTTCTTTATAAAATGTTTTGGACTTGAATGTTGTTTTTACTCTTATTGTTATATTTCTTATGTTATGATATCTAAGTGGCTTGTATAGAGTACTTCGGGGTTTTATAAGACATGTTTTATATAGGGTGTACCCCTGAGTCGTGACAACCTTAGTATCAGAGCACAGGGTTTAGAATGGTCCAAGTATGTCTCATAAGCCACGTCTAGTAGAGTTTTGTTCATGAGTGTGAAGCGCGCCACATTTATGAATGAGAGGCTAAAAGATGTTTAGGAAACTCCATTTTTTTCATTACTCTTAACTCCTCCGATAGAGTTTAAATCTATAAAGTCTCTCTCCTAATCCTTATCCTATGTTCTTCAGGATATGGCTACTCGAAGGGCTTATAATAGAAGGAATGTGAGGGAGAATGCAAAACAAGAAGCTCTCTCTCAAGCCCCTCAAGCTATGGTCGATCCTTTGGACGAACAAGTTAAGAATGCAAAGTTTAGGACTACTTTCCAAATGTTGGCTCAAGCAAATAGGGAGGTGGTAGTTCCCGTGAACCCAAATGTGGGTACGACGGCTTCAAGAGTGAGGGAATTTACAAGGATGAATCCCCCAGAGTTTCATGATTCTAGGGTTGAGGAAGATCCTCAAGAGTTTATTGATGAGGTCTACAAGGTTTTTATAATCATAGGAGTCACGCCGGTAGAAAAGATGGAATAGGTCGCTTATAAATTGAAGGTGTTGCTCAATTATGGTACAACCAATGGAAACAAGGGAGACCAAAATATGCAGGTCCTCTTGATTGGGAGAAGTTTAAGGCCGCTTTTCTTGATAGGTTATTTCCCCTTGACATGAAGGAAACCAAAGTGCTTGAGTTCATTAATCTTTGGCAAGGAAGTATGAGTGTGAAGGAATATGCTCTAAAGTTCACTCTATTGTCTAAATATGCTCCAACAATGGTTGCCAATTCAAGGGCTAGAATGAGTAAGTTTGTTTCGGATGTGTCTAAAAGGTGGTTAAATATTGTCGAACCACCATGCTCATTAATGTCTCACGTCTCATGGTCCATCCCTAACAAATCAAAGAGGAGAAACGTAAGTAAAGATCAAGGGAAACAAAGAGGTCCAATATTGGTGATGGTAATTACTCATATGCAAGGTCTGATGGACATGGTCATCCTAGATTTTGATAAGGATTTTCCGATCAAGGTTCCTCCAATGCTTCTCCTAAGTTCAACAAGAGGGTGTCTAACCTTAAACCTCAAGGAGGTAATTGTGGTGGATCTTCATTGCTTAGGTCTACTTGTGGTAAGTGTGGAAGGAATCACAAGGGTAAGTGTCTAGCCGGCACGAATGGTTGCTTTGGTTGTGGTAAGACTGGTCACAAACTGAGGGATTTCCCGCTGCTTATGGCGAAAGGAAGGGAGGAGAAGCAAACTCTTCCTAGTGGTTCGAATTCCAATGCTCCCAAGCAAAACCGATTATATAAAATCCAGTCTCGAGGAGACCAAAAGGATTCTTCGAATGTGGTTACTGGTATGTTGAAAGCTTTCCAACTTGATGTATATGCTTTACTTAATCCCGGTGCTACTTTGTCTTTCATGATGCCATATGTGGCCATGAGGTTTAATGTTCTTCCAGATGTAATATTAGAACCTTTTTTTGTCTCTACTCTTGTGGGTGATTTTGTGGTTGCTAAGAGGGTCTATCGAAAGTGTCACATTTCCTTGTCCCAAAAAGTTACTCTTGTTGACTTGGTAGAGCTTGATATGTTATACTTTGATGTTATTCTTGGTATGGATTTCCTGCACTCTTGTTATGCTTCCATTGATTGTAGAACTCGTGTAGTCAAGTTTCAGTTTCCAAATGAGCCTATCCTAAAATGGAAGGGGGGAAATTCTATGCCCAAGGGTCAGTTTGTCTCTTGTCTTAAAGCTAGAAAGATGATTTCTAAGGTTTGCATTGACCATCTTGTTAGGGTGAGGGATGTATATTCCAAAACCCCTACTCTTGAGTCGGTCCCCATTGTTAATGAGTTTTCAGAAGTGATCC
>JAJOOO010015419.1:0-39650 GCA_029582685.1 Solanum piurae | reverse complement strand
CTAGGTAATTTGTTAGAAATTGGTATATTCTCAATTGAGAACTACTACTACAACTACGCCTCAGTCCCAAGAAAGTTGAGGTCCGCTATACCCTCCCCGCAAGGTGCTTTATGTATTCCATTTTTTAGAGGAAATAGAAAATTGAGCCTGTTACTAGGTAATTTGTTAGAAATTGGTATATTCTCAATTGAGAACTACTACTACAACTACGCCTCAGTCCCAAGAAAGTTGAGGTCCGCTATACCCTCCCCGCAAGGTGCTTTATGTATTCCATTTTTTAGAGGAAATAGAAAATTGAGCCTGTTACTAGGTAATTTGTTAGAAATTGGTATATTCTCAATTGAGAACTACTACTACAACTACGCCTCAGTCCCAAGAAAGTTGAGGTCCGCTATACCCTCCCCGCAAGGTGCTTTATGTATTCCATTTTTTAGAGGAAATAGAAAATTGAGCCTGTTACTAGGTAATTTGTTAGAAATTGGTATATTCTCAATTGAGAACTACTACTACAACTACGCCTCAGTCCCAAGAAAGTTGAGGTCCGCTATACCCTCCCCGCAAGGTGCTTTATGTATTCCATTTTTTAGAGGAAATAGAAAATTGAGCCTGTTACTAGGTAATTTGTTAGAAATTGGTATATTCTCAATTGAGAACTACTACTACAACTACGCCTCAGTCCCAAGAAAGTTGAGGTCCGCTATACCCTCCCCAGCAAGGTGCTTTATGTATTCCATTTTTTTAGAGGAAATAGAAAATTGAGCCTGTTACTAGGTAATTTGTTAGAAATTGGTATATTCTCAATTAAGAACTACTACTACAACGGTACAGCTACACCTCAATCCCAAGAAAGTTGAGATCTGCTATATGAATCTTCACTGTTGATGTCCCATTGTTTAACCTTGTCTTGGTCCTATTATCTTATATTGCCAATGACAAAAAAATAGTTTCACAAGCACAAACATAATTGAGAAGTGAAGTATTGTTTGATAAATTTATTGATTATAGAAAATTAGTTGTTGAATGTTGTGATCGTATATCTTAATTCATGAGGTAAATGTATATAAGTTCGAGTCGAAGTCTTCATGGCATGTCACCATTTTAATTTAATTTGCGGCACAAAAACTTTAGTTGATAGTTTGAAGGATAGACGTATTCGTGTAAGAAGTATATACCTGAATATATGACTATAATAAGATGTCCCTCCGTGTTAATAAATCACTCTTGGGCCAATGATTGTGGAGATTTGCGATGGATGGAGTAGCTTTATGGTGAGGGGTGATAATGGATAAATATTGAGAGATGAAACGGGGATGGAGAACAAATGTGATCACAATGTCCTTCGGATGTGGTGTGTGGAGGAATATCATGAATATGAAGGGGTGGAATGCCTTTAATGATAACATTGGTTTTAAAGTTGGGCAAGAGAGTATGGTTAGTTTTTAGGGGCAAAAGTAGTGTGGAGGCTTGGTGCTTAAGGATGAATTCCCAATATTGTATAAAGTTTCTTGCCAAAGGAAATTGTCTCTTCAACAAGTTAAGGGGGCCTCAGGGTTGGAATTTGAGGTTCAAAAGACCTTTAAATGATTGGGAGGTGAATAGAATGTTTGAATTTCTAAATATCCTGGAACGATGCAAGGAACTCAGTAACAGTGAAGACAAACCGTTATGGGCTCCAGATACACATGGGAGATTCTCAGTTGGAACAACTTACAGAAACCCACAAAGGACACACTCAACCAAGCTACTGGCCATGGAAAATGATCTGGAAAGTTAAGGTGCCTTTTAAAGTGGCCTGTTTTACTTGGCTTTTAGCAAAACAAGTTGTTCTCACGCAGGATAACCTTATGTAGAAGGGCCTCGATTTGTGCTCCAGATGTTTTTTTTGTGAATGTGA
Organism: Solanum piurae; assembly: GCA_029582685.1. NCBI lineage: Eukaryota > Viridiplantae > Streptophyta > Magnoliopsida > Solanales > Solanaceae > Solanum > Solanum piurae. The sequence goes on along the minus strand of JAJOOO010015419.1, from coordinate 37,756 downwards.
AATAGAGACAATAAATCATCTCTTTTTACACTGTAAGGTGACAGTGAAACTTTGGCAAATTTTCATTAATATAAGGGGCATCAGTTGGTCTATGCCAGGAAACATAAAGGAAGCTTTGGCATGTTTGAATCGGGATGGAAATCAGTCAGGAACAAGGAGAGATGGAAGATTGTCCCAGCCTGCATTTGGTGGACTATTTGGTTGGAAAGGAATCAGAGATGTTTTGAGAACAAGAGCTGCTCTATGGCGAAGATGAAGTTGAATTGTTTAGCTCTTTTCTATTTTTGGTGTAAACATGAATATCCTCATGTAGATGAGGATATCCCTAGTATCTTAGAGTTCTTAATGAGTTCATAGGAAAACAACAACGCCTTTGTATTTCTGATTGTAGTATTACTGGAATACGTCATGAGTATTCCTGTGTTTATAATACAAGTTACCTTTTCTCAAAAAAAAGTTAAGGGTGCTCATGGGGATGGGATTTTATGGGATTTGAGGTTTAGAAGGACTTTCTGAAATTGGGAGGTGACTGAGTTTCAGAGATTGCTAGGTTTACTTTAAAAACAATGTCTACCCGTTGACATACGCGATGCTTTCAGTTGGGAGTTGGGGAATAAAAAAGTGTTCTCGGTTAAGTACTTCTATGAAATCTTTGGTTAGGGCAGTGGATAGTTTTCCATATGTCTCAGTCTGGATACCGAAGGTGCCGAGGAAGGTGTGCTTCTTCACACGGTTCGCTATTAGAGGCGTGATTTTGATGGGGAAGAATCTTAGGAATAGAAAGGTTGTTTGCATGAGCTAGTGTTTCCTTTGTAAGGAGTCGGATGAGGACGTGGACCATATTCTGTTACAGTGCAATTTAGCCGGAGGATATCTCTATATGGTTTGGAGTTTCTCAGGTTATGCCAAGAATCATCCAGAAGACACAAGACTTGGAATGGTACTCCTGTTGCTTTGATGTGGGTCAATTGGAAAGAGAGGAATAGGAGAGCTTTTGAAGAGGTGGAGATGCGCTTTGCTCAATTGAGGAGTAGTCTCCTATCCCTTATTTTCTTTTTTGGAGCACCCCGTTTGTATAGAGGATCTTTTAGAGAGAATCATATTTTGTAGATTTCTCCTCTTTTTGGTATATCAATTGTATACAGCCAAGTTGACCTTGTTATTATCAATAAAACCTTTTACTTGATGCTTCCGTCTTTGAAACTCCGTTGGCAACATGCCCTCCCCTTAATCCATGAACATATAACGTTAACATTCTCTGTGTACTCCATCCCGTTGTTTTTTACTTGTGAATCCAACTATATTGTTATTATTTCGTTGTTTACCCTCGTTCTACTTCGTTGATGACAATGGTGTAAAGTGAAAAAAGATCATAAATAATGTTGACAGCCATTAAACTGTATTATTTCTCCCAAACTAACTATAAAAAGGGTATATTCTAATTCCTCTTGGTTGGGCTGGTCTATGATCACCAGGGGCGGATCTATGTGTTAGGAAGGGGGTGCCACGGCACCCAGTGAACTCGGTTGAAACTTCGTATATCTATGTGTATATATATAATATAGACAATATATATTAAACTTGCCACCCCCAACAACAAGTTGGCGCTTGGTGCCAGTGGAGAAAGGTCAAGTTTTCAACTTCAACATTGCGTGTTCGATTCTAGTGGTGCGCAGTTTTTATGTAAAATTTTACTGCTGCATTTCCGTATTACTAGCCCCATAAATAATCTACATAGTATCCTTTTTTACATTTTTATGTTATATAGACGTAAATTTGCTAACATTTTTGTTGTAATTTTTATTGATTTTCTTTTTCTTCCTTTTTATTTTAAGCATGAATTTATGTGACACATTTTTTTTAAGTCTATTTTTAAAAATGTTATCTTTTATTATTAAAAATAACTTAGTTTTAAATTATTATTTATACCTTAATGGAATAATTTATAGTCGTACAAATATTTAAGATTTATTTTAGACTATAAATTATTATTTTACCTTAATAAAATAATTTATAATCACACAAATATTTAACATTTATTTTAGAATAATTTTCAAAAGTGTTGTAATTAGGATGGGGGAGTAATATTTTTCTACTTCCAACTAGTTCTTACTAGCTCCACTCTTTCGTCCAAATTTCAGAAACTCGACAATGGGTTTCTCTTACTCTTTTTTCTATTATCTAAAATATTTGGATGCGTATGAAAAAAAAATTGAACTGTGATAATTTAAATCTTTTTGAAAGTTTTAGTTTATAAAATAAAATGTGTGTTGCAATAAATGATAACACAAAAATCTTACTGAAATCACATTTGATTTTTGTTTGGCATTTTTAGATTGTCAGTTGGTGTGATTCAATACTTCGTCTCTGTTATTGAAATTATGCATGTGAAATTTTGCGAGCTCTTTATATTTAGTTTGTTACATAAAACGTGAAATATTTATAAATATAAATAATTATGTCATCATTGAGTTTTTTTGGAATAAGAAAACTCGCCGAGTGCAATTTAAATGAATGATATATTTTTTTAATTTTATGTAAATACTAATAGTATTGGAAAAAAATGTTCTTTGTGCAAAATCATAATTTTTTTTGTTAAATTTATTTATCTCATAAACTGAAAGGATGAATAACAAAATAAATTCATCCCAAGTTTCTATTTACAAGGCCAAAAATAGGTTAATATTTGATCGATTTGATGAACATAACGTATGGCACCCACAACCTCCAAAGTCTGGATCCGCCTCTGATGATCACATTATGGAAGTTGTACTCATGATGTGAGCAAAAATGTGTACTGAAGAAGCTAAAGGAAGCAAAGCTTATTGTTTCTTTTACCATTTGCATGTTAATCAGTTGTAGTCGGCCTCTTCTACTTCACTTTTAACCTTTTTATCTGGAAGGTTCTTTTGTAAAGATTCTGTAGTTATTTCTCTACTGCACCGTGCAGTTGATCTAATTATCACATATCTTCGTGGAAATGCAGTCTTGACATTTCTGCTATTGACTTAATGAAAATTTGTAATGCAGATCAAGTCTATGAAGGAGAAGTATTTATCAGATATCCATGATGAATACCAGAATATTGCTTCTAAAGTGCAGCAGGTATGTCATCAACATCTTATTCCACTATTATCATTTCTGGAAGCATGCTGGATTTACTAGAGTTTGATATAATTTGAGATGTTAATAGTTCTCAGAAGTCATTCTTCTTATGGGGACATCACTTGCAATCATATATTTTGTCTTCTTCTTGTCCTACAACCGTTGCCTTCTAAGTGCTTCATCAACAACAACATACCTAGTGTAATCCCACAAGTTGGGGTTGGCGAAGGTGGTGGGTAGGCAAATCTTATCCCTACCTTGTGAAGGCAGAGGTTGTTTCCAAATGATCCTCGGCTCAGGTAAACAAATTCTAAGCAGTTAAGAAAAGGAAATATAGTAGTGAATAAACCATGATAAAATAATAGAGAAAGGAACATTAACAAGAACAAATACTACGATAATTGAAGCAAAGAAACCAAGTTTTAATAAAGGAAACTAATAATACTGCTGGTGAGAAAATTAGACAACGCTCAACTACCTACTAACCTTCTACCCCGATCTCCAACCTTCTATCTAAGGTCATGTTCTCAGTAAGCTATAAGTGTGTCATGTCATGTCTAATCACCTCTTCCCAATACTTCTTTGGCCTACCTTTACCTTTCATATATCCACCATATCTAACCTCTCAAACCTTCTCATTGGAGAATCGAGCATCGAGCATCTTCTCTTCACATCCCCGAACCATCCGAGCCTCACTTTCCTTATCTTGTCTATCATGGAAACGCCCACGTTATCCCTAATATTCTTGTTTCCTAATCCTATCTATTTTAGTATGATGCCTACACATTTATCTCAACATCCTCATTTTCGCTACTCTCATATTCTGTACGTGCAAGTTCTTGACCAACCAACACTCCGCCCCATACAACATAGCTTGTCTAAACCACCATTCTAAAAACTTACCTTTAAGTCGTGGTGGCACATTTTTATCACACAAGACACGAGATTCTACCCTTTATTTCATCCACCCCATTCCATTGTGAACATCATCAATCTCCCCATTACCTTGGATTATTAATCCATGATACTTAAAACTCCCTCTTGGGGATGACTTGTGTATCAATCCTCACTTTCACATCTGCCTCGTGAGTCGCGTCACTAAACTTGCACTCCAAGTACTGTCTTACTCCTACTCAACCCAAACCCCTTAAACTTCAGGGTCTGTTTTCATACCTTCATTAAATTCGTCATGTGTTTCACCAATCAAAGTTATGTTATCTGCACATAACATACACCATGACACCTCTTGGGTATGTAGTGTTAATTCATCCATCACTAAGACAAATAAGAACGGGCTAATGTATGCTTACCCGGGTCTTTATTCTATTATATATTTCTGTAATCTCTCTAATGTATGCTATGAGTACACCTCTAGCCTCCAAAAATCTCCATAGAACTCCCTGAGAAACTATCGTAAGCATTTTTTAGGTCGACAAACATCATATGTAAGACCCTCTTTCTCTCCCTATACAGCTCCACCAATCTCCCTTCGGGAATGAATGACTTTTATAGTTGACTGGCTTCGCACAAATCTGACCTGGTTCTCAGTAATAAACACACTCCTCCTCACCCTCAACTCCACCACCTCTCCCAAACTTCCATAGTGTGACTTGGCAGCTTTGATATCCCTATAGTTGTTGCAATTCTGAATATCACATTTGTTGTTGTAGACCGGTATCTTGTACTCCACCTTCATTCTTCAGGCATTTTTGTCTTCCTATAAAGATGTTAAACAACCCTCTCGCTTTGGCGAGCCTACACAACTTCGTCATAGTTCCAACTTTTTTTTTTTGAGAATGTAACATCATCATAGTTCCTACTTTTGGTAGACTCCCTAGCAAGTTTCAGTCATCATTTGCATATAGCATACGAACTCCTTGATATGCCCAAGGTAGCCCTAGAATATTATCTAACTGAGAACTGATGCAGAAAGCTTAAAACTGTAAATTCTCATTTTTGCATCTTTGGTTCCTTTCCTGTGATCTTGAGAAACAGTACTCTTATAGTGGGAATATATTGTAGTGCGGTTAATTCCTTTTCATTTCTTGCATCTCCATGTATTGGTCTATGTTGAAGCATTTTGTATGATTGTGAAGTAGAGGTGGTGGTGGACACCATAAAAGGAGTTATTTTCACATATCTTTGGTAAAAACTGTGATATAGATGTCATTTTTATGTTGGTTTGTTTTCCTTTCGGTGAGGAATCAAGATCTCCGTAATTCTTTGGGAAAGGACTTGATTTATCCGAACTTAAAGAGCACTTGAATCAACATTACGCTGAATTGTGGGGTCCTTGCTAGTTATGTTATTTGTCTCGTGATGCGATTGCTTAAGTTTTCCTCCCTTTTTCTTTGCCATGGGAGGTACTTAAAGCATGACTTCTAAAGTTTGCTAAGAGCAAGAAACAGGACTGTGACTTAACTGTTTTTTTCTGATTTTAAGCATGATTCTCTATCTCCAAATGAGAACATTGAAAAGCTCAAGATGTTCAAGACGACGTTGGAACAGATTATGGTTTTCTTGGGGCTTAACAAGCATGATATTCAGGTTACTCACAAGGAGAACCTGCTTTTGGTTGAGAAACTCATAAGTTTCTTTCTTAGTTCCTCTAGGCCGCGCAAGCGTTCTTTTTCTCTACTGCAGGGGCAACTTCCTCAGTCTTCTATACAGCTTCAGCAACTACAATCTTTTGATGGTCAAACCAATCCACTGATGCAACCCGTACATGGTTCCATGGCGGCAATGCAACCGAATAACCTCACCAACCCGCAACATATTTCCTTGTCAGGCATATCGACAATTTACAACTCCCAGCAAGACAGAATAATCTCACCAGCTACTGGCTTTTCTCAACAGAATCCTGTCAACAGTCCTCAAGAAGTAAACATAAGCTCATTAAGTTCACAAAGTGGAACACACCCAGTGCAGGCAAACCTCGGTTCCCTATGGCAAAGTTCAAGCGTCCTTCAACAGTCACTTCTTAAATTGCACGAGCAGCAAATGTTGCAGGACCAGCAATTAAGACAGATGTATCAGCAGCAGCAAGCTTTTCATTGCCAGCAGTTAATGCAACATCAGCAACTTTTTCATAGACATCAGTTAATGCAACAACTGTTAAGGCAACTGCAACAGCAGACTGCGCAATTGCCAGCCCACAAGATGTCACAGCTTCACCAGCTGACTGATGCTAATGACCTAATGATGAGGCAACAAATGGGAATGAAAACAGGAGTTTTACAGCAACAGCAGTCAGTTGGCCAGTGTGTTGGATTTCATCATCCACAAGTGAAGTCAGAAATATCATCACCTCAAGCCTATCAGGCAGTATCTCCTCAGGTATGTCGTCAACATTTTATGGATTGAGTATAACTAAACTTGATGAGTGTTTATAGCATGTTGAGGAGAAAAGTCTCAAAATAGTCTATTATCTATGGACTAGGCTCAAAATGATCCTATTTCTTTCATATGGAGCACTAATAGTCCCTATTCTTTGATAAATGGTGCACTTTTAGTCCTAACTTAACACCCTTAATCTTTTAACAGGGACAAAACCTACCTGCTGTGGATGAAAGCAAGAACGTTGCAAATGTGCCCTGGAATTTTCAATGAAGCTTGTCCCAATAAATGAGGTAATATTTTTGTTCTTGTTCTATCTTTATAGATCTGTCCTTTTAAATGGCTTCTACTGAAAGAGAGAACAAGAACTTGGCAACCATGACAAGCTCTTGTCCATGGATTTTTAGAAACTAGAATAAGTCCCAAGTGTGAGAAATGAAGAGGATGAAATAGTGTAAGCAAGGAATTGGTGTTTAAATAGTTATTTTATATACAGTCAGTCGTTGTTTGCTCGAGTAAATTACATCAAACAAAGAGAATGTCCAATATTTACGCTAATATTCATGGAAGAATAGTCTTATCAATCATTTGCAGATCTTAGGTTTGATGTTCAAACTACTAAACGTTGACGGGAACAACAATCAAATATACTAAAAAATTGTAATGATGTCAATCTTATTGGGCATGTATGAAGTTCAAGGGGCAGGCATCCTGCAAATCACTTTCTAGTTGTATGCTAATGAGCTTCATCTGTAAAAGATCTTTAGCAGAGAATTGTATACTTTTGTTAAGATATTTTATTTTCTACTAAATGTAGTCATACTAATCCATGTATAAATTGACAGAGGCTTAATTTACAACTTTTGACTTGTACTAGCTATCACCTGGTCAATTGAATATCTACCCAATAACAACAAGCCTTGCTGGTATAATGAACTTCGAAACATTCAGCCAGAAACATATTTACATACTAAGTAATTGTAGGTGAGAAACCAATAGTCCTCAACTTGTTGTGAAGACTAGGAAGACCATGTTTATAAACATCTAAAGTCCAAAGACTGAAGAAACATAATACTATTAAAAGAAGTTCTCTAGGCAGTCTAAACAAAATGTTTCTATTTTCCTTTATTACATAGGTCCTAGCTCTTGGAGAAGTTCACTAAGAGTCTAAGACTTATCTGGTTGAAAATCCACGAGCTGATCATGTGAAAGAAAACGATTTAAGGGAAGATCGAGAACAAAAGAAAGTACAAACAAGATTACTGTATATCTCTAGTTTTACATGTATATGTTTTGCTACAGCTGGTATGAGTTAAGAGGGAAGAGAATGGAGGTTAGAGATTAGGAGAAACACGTGAGAGGGTTATGACTAGTAAAAAGTTTCACGATGATTAGGATTATGACTGAAAATCCACCACTTTAACAAAGAATAAGGATTATTAGTGCTCCTGGAAAAGAAATAGGATAATTTTTTGTCTAAGTCCAAAGATAGTGGACTATTTTGAGCCTTTTCTCGCATGTTGAGGAGTAGTTGAGGAGAGATTAGAGAAAGGCAGAGACATTGTTGGCTGATGTTAAATTTTTTTGACTTATTCGGTGAATATGCAGAATGTTGAAGTTTCTAGGGACATTAGATGTCTAGCTAAGTATGTGAACTCCTCGTGGACAGGTGATGATTGACCAAAGAAGAAACACATTATTTTGGTACTTATCCTAATTTCATGCAACAATAGTTTATGTTAGTCAAATGTAGTAATCGAGGACTAGTTTTAACGAAACTGAAGAAAACCCTAAATTCAATGAACAAACTTTAAAAATTAATCTAATTGTGCTTTAATAAACAATGCTTCATGGATTCTTTATACTCAAAAGAATTTCTTCATTGACCAAACAAGAGAATCTAAAATATAATATGATTTTTGACAGATAAAAATTGTTTGTTAAACCTATAAAGTTGCCTTCGATTTCAACATTATGAGCATTACCAATGTATTATTTTCATGCATCATCACAAAACATTAAAAGTGATAGATGACGTGTTCAGGAAAGCGAGCGTTGGTTTATGTCGTCAACATAAACAACAAGTACAAGGAACCCCAATGTTTTCTTTATAAAAACACAAAAGTAAGCAAAGTCACTATTATATTCTTCGTCAATGAATATTCACTAAGGTGATTGAGTCACATCCACCTTATTTGATGTTCTCTATAAGGATTATGAACAAGTTTATAGAAACTTGTAAATGCTTCAAGCATTTTGAATCCTTCGGGAAGTTTCATATGAATTTTGTCAAGTGACAATATTCAGTATTAAATGTGTGATCCTCTGATGCATTGATTGTTGGTCCAATAAGGTTACACTTATCAAGATGCATGATGCATCATTTCACTTGATAAACATTTCTACATTAGTATGCTTAAATAAACATAGAATTTAGATCCTCACAATCTTTTACAATATTATGGGCTATATTGTATCAAATATATCGTTGATGAGTTATCAATTTGTATCAATTCAAAGTGCGACATAAATTACTAAGATCTCATCACTTCACGATTTACAGGTACCTGAAGCTCTCATGAGGTTTCATAAGTCGTAGGCTCTTCAAGAGCACATTTACTCCTTATTATGATCATTTTCCTTTTTCCCTTTCTAAGGATTATTTCAATTGGAACCGTCTGGTCTATCATGTTTCATGCATGCCATAGACTCTGCCCGAACATTTAATATGATCATTTGCAACTTAGATATGGGATTAATTTTGGGTTAGCAAATGCTTAAAGCATTTGACTTGAATGGTCTTTTGAATGAATATCGTACTGATGAATAATATTTCTTGACTGCTTATTATTCCCCCCTTATGTTAGAAAAACTAACATATATCCCAATCTACTTTGGACAATCTATCTTTGTGCATCATTTTTTTTTAATTATATCTTTGTGCATCATGGTATATCTTTTAATCATATATTGCACATCAAAAGCTATTAGACTGAATACATTCAGTTCCTGACCCTAAACCAATTAAGAGTGGGCAAATTAGGATGTGGCTGAATGGTCAAGGGTTGGGGAGATTGAGTGGATGGAAGGAGACAATAAACTTAGAATGTCTCTTATGCAACTTGTTTGGCCTACTTTCATTAGGGAAGTCATTTTCCTCATTTTTAAGGAACTTGTTTTCCTAGTGAATATTTTCCAAACATTTTGACCCACCAAACATAAGAAAATTGAAAAAAACATTTTTCGGAAAATGTTTTCCTTCGTACCAAGCACACCCTTAGTCATAATTTGTTGGTCTAATGCATAGAAGTGTTATTGTATACAATATATCCTATCATAGACCAACACACACAATTTTGTTCTCATAAGCAATGGTTCAATTATTAATTGAAGGTATTCAATGTCAGATATAAATTAGATTTATCAAGATGAATTGTCTTGATTACACAATCTGAAAACTATGCTCTTAACTCGAACAAACAACTTTGTGAATGTCAAAATGCATGTTGACAATAAATGCACATGTGATCATCTTATAACTGCATCTATTTAAGATATCACATGAGAGGTGAACATGCCCATAATCACTTCTTATATTTTTCAAGATTTAGGGGATTCAATTCAAATATTAGTTGGTCTAATCAACTTATCATGACAACATACAACATAAAAGAATTCTTGAAGAATCTTCTAGTTGTTCGATATATGTTGAATACTTAATATGCACATCTTCATAATTCGAGAATCGTATGATTAACATCTATATTTTTTTATCAAAGTGGTAATTTTATATAGTTGCCACTTCCGCTAGGAAAATATATGAATTGTTATTTCCTTCAAAGAATTAATAAAATATTACCATAGAAATCATTCAACAAGATTTATTTCATTCTGCCTTAAAATGATATCTTAATAAAGTAGACACATGCGTCCTATTGCAATGACTTCCATACCACAAAAATAACATGTATCTCTTCAAAAGAAGTTGTGGTATCTCTTTCATTCACTTAGGGGAATGTAATCTGATTATTTGAATGTGCTTGAAATACCAACGCCCTCGACCTATTCTCAAACTTTAAATAGGTAGGACGGCGCGACTGCTTTGTTGAGCCACGCCATGGAATCAAGAGCTCCAAGTGGGCCATTTTTGGTAAGCTGAAACCGCAATGCGGGATAAACCAGAAGTCGGGTTACGGTGCCAAACTGCGCGTTAACCTAGATCCCCAAAGGGTGTTGGTCGATTATGACATAGCTCATTATTTTTCTCAATAAGAGTTGCTTAAGAGTATTTCTCAGATATTTTTCAAATTATTTTTGCTTCAGGAGAAAATTTGGAAGTTTTACTCCGTGGAGAATGTAATTTTAAATTTTTACCACATTCGGAGTATATTTCGAAGTTGTACTACTTCGGGAGTAAAGTCCAAAGGTCTGTTACTTCGAGAGTAGATGCTTGATTCTTACTGCTTGGGGAGTTAGTTGCAAAGTGTTTACTACTTCGGGATTGAATTTTAGGTTTGTCATATCCCAAACTACCTCCCAGACGGTGGTGATTGACACCCAGCACACACCACCGGCCATGTGAACCCAATTTCCATACCTTCACCATTACTTCACAACATTTGATGAATTAAATAAGTATTCAAACAATATGATAAATAATTATGAACACTTGGTATCTCAAAATAGAATCCAACACTCTTGCGCAAATCCCACACTAAACCAAGGAGCATCAAAAGGAATCACAAAAGGACTCGGAATATTAATGATAATGACTCTTTTGAAAGCCCCCACAAATAATGCAGTTGTTCAGCTCAACAACTGGATCAACTCTAGCGAACTCGTCAACTACTAGCTTCGTCATCACCAATAGTATCTACATGAATATGCATGTAATGAGTGAGTTATATATACACAACCACTAAAATCCTCAACTTACCCCTTTAAGTACCCTTGCAAGTGTTAGAAAGTACAATCACACCACGAGCACAAAAATATATTTGCATAGGCTTTATATCTTAATATAATATCCAACAATTTTCAAACAATTGTTTATCAAGAATACTATATATCTGAACACAATTTGCAATAAGAACTTGTCATAAAAGGCAGTTAAAGCAATTAATCAACACCACGAGTCCATGACAACATACACCATGTGCCACATTTATTAAGAAACATACACAAATGCTCAGTACTTTCAAGAAGCATACACAATGCCCAGTAATGTCAATAAGCATGAATAATTCCCCAACCTCATGGCTCACAATTGTACCACACTACAAAACAATTTTTATAAACAGAGTATTAATTTGTATCCTTGAGCACAAAATATTCTGCCAAGCACATGTTCGTCCCAACTCAAGCAGACAAAACACATTTTGAAAATGGATTTGAAAAGCAAGCACCCAAAGCTTAAAGTCTCACTTACCTCAAATTCATAAGTCAATCATGCCTTCCAATAGATCACAACTACGGTCTCGAGTCTCCGGATCACCTCAAACTACACAAAATAAGTTTAGAATGGTCAAAAACCCTTCGTCGAATGTTTTCTTAATTTTAACACAAGTCAAACTTGCGGTCGAAGATTAACCCAAAAAGTCCACTCGGATTAATGAATTAGAATTCAGAACCAATAATATTTTGAGTTACCCATACCTCGTAGAGTCCAAGTTTATAATCGAGTTTCAACCCTTGTCGTCGGATGATGGATCAATTTCCAATTTCATTAAGTTTCAAGCTTAGAGCTAAATCGTAACTTTCTACCTCGAACATATCTCAATATCATCATTCAAGCTTAATTAGTGAATATTATGTCCAATATTAATTATCCATGTCCCGAAATAATAATCAAAATGTGTATAAACACGATGCTGAAACACCCTTCGGGGTGGCCCAGTGGTTTGGGCTTGGTACTTCCATGTTGGAGGTCTCAAGTTCAAAACCCCTTGCCAGCGAAAGCAAGGGGTTTGCCTTTGGGTCGAGCTCGTCGCACCGGGCTTGCCTAGTGCGGGTTACCTCTTCTATGTGGTTTGCGAGCTATTGCATAGGAGCGGAGGTTTTATCCTTGCGCACCCAAAGGGTAGCGGCTGCGGGTTTCCCTTGTCATCAAAAAAAAAAAAAACGATGCTGAAACAATAGAGCTGCATAGCCAGCCGATGGCTTAAACCCTATTTCTCAAAATAATATTTAATCTCATAATTATTTTCCATATGATTATTCCATCCTAATCATTGCAATATCATTACTTGTTGACCGAGATCAATTGGAAAAGTGTACAAATTAAGATTGGTAGTACTTGAAGCTTTTCTTTTAAATGTGTGAAGAATCATGTTGTTGTTCGCCTGTACTTCCTACTTCTAGTTCCTTTAAGAAACTTATAATTTTAAGGTTTTGGCCAATAACTACAAATTAAATTAATTCTCCAATCTTTCCATAATAAGTACTCATAAAAACAAATTGTTGGGTTATTACAGTTTACTACTTTGATAATAAATTTTAGATTTATTACTTGAGTTTAAATTTAAAATATTTCTTCTTAATTATTCTACTTCTTCTAGAAGTGTGTGGTGATTACTTCACAACCAACATTCTTTTGTTAGTGTGATAATAATCATGATCGTGCATAAAAGATAATAAAGCTATGCATGAACCAAAGTATTCATATTTATTAAATCATCACAGTCATCCATAGATTTCATATAATGAAAGTAAGTTCTTCGATTCACAATATTTATCCAAGATGGCAGGGTCTCGTGCTGATAATGCGTGATAAAATAATAAAACAAAAGGAAGAAAATTGTGGAGAAACTTTGAGAGAAGGGAGAAAGCTTTTTAGTTCTCTTGATGTATAAAATACAATGAATGAGAACTTCTTTATTTACAAGGGAAAACTAACTTGATCCCAAAGTAACTAACTCTCAACTATTCTACCAATGTCCCAAAATTTGCCTGAAATTTGAATGATGTAAGCAATCAACTTCTTTAATATTTGTGCTATCCTCAATTTTGTTTTATTTGTAGCAGCTTTTGATTCCTCAGCTCAGATGGGAAATGCAAATGGAGCTGATTGGCTGAAAGAGGTTTCCCAAAAGGTTTAGTTTGCAATGGTATTTTTATTTGCTCAAGATTTTGAAAACTGAGGATATCACATACGACTTGCTGGAAATTGATTTATGTGGAATTTGATTTAATAATTTTTTTAATGCAGATCAAGTCTATGAAGGAGATGTATTTACCAGAGCTCAATTACATATACCTGAAAATTGCTTCTAAAGTCCGGCAGGTTTGTTTTTTAGCTAAGTTTGCAGATGCCAAGCGAACCATAGTCCTTGATATAATTACTGTTACTGGATTTTAGTCTTTACTCTACTCTTTTACTTCCTTCAATCATCATAATGTCCCACGTATTGATGCTTTCGGACGTCTTCTTAGGACATGTCTATACCTTCTTAGGTGAGAGAGCCATCTTAGACGACGTCTCATTTTAACCTTTATGTGACACTGTTATATAGACATGATTTTGATGTTAATCTTTTTTCCTTCACTGAAAGGGATTAAGGCCTCCCTAATTCTTTGGGCTTGGGCTTTATATATCTGAGTTTTAAAAAGCACTCATGACAACATTTTGTTGAAACATAGAATGCTGGTTAGTTTGTTTTCTTTTGCTTTGTTTTTTTTATGGTTGAAGGTAACGTATGTGTTCATTTTTACTATGTTATTCGTCTCTTTATGCCTTTTCTTAAGTTTTCCGGCCTTTCTCTTGGCATGTGAGGGGTACTAAGGGGTCGTTTGGTAATTGGTTAGAGTTATGCACATCTTAGTAATGTAGGAATTAGTTATGAGTGAATCCATGTATTATTTTATGTAGGTATTCGTTATGTAGAGATTGGTTATTCATGTATTAGTTATTCCACCTTTTATTCTGCATAAAATAATACATAGATTCCTAATAAATTATACTCCCTCCGTTTCAAAAAGAATGACCTACTTTGACTTGGAGCGGAGTTTAAGAAAAGAAAGAAGACTTTTTAATCTTGTGGTTCTAAATTAAAGTTATGTTAAATGTACCAAAATGCCCTTTAATCTTGTGGCCTTAAACATGCCACGTGGAAAGTTGAAGTTAAAGTGTTGCCAAAAAAGGAAAGGGGACATTCTTTTTGAAACAGACTAAAAAGGAAATTGGGCCATTCTTTTTGAAACAGAGGGAGTATATATATATATATATATTAGTTATGCGGGTTTTTAGATTGTCAAGCAAATGTCGTATTAATTTTATACATGAATTACTTATTTCCTTTCTATCTACCAAACTTCGTATAAGTTATATGGAAATTAATATGGATAACTTGTTTCTTGTGCAGGTACCAAACGACCCCTTAAAGCTAAACCCGTTCTACACATAAAAAACTCTTGTAATCTATCTCAGGTTCTGTAGTTCTCTTTCACATTTCAGTTACATAATTTTGTTCTTTTTCTTTCGATTGTGAAGAAAGGAATTTGATTAGGTCAGAAATTGAGATGAATGGGAATAATTGGATGGCTGCTCAGGCTCGGGGAGGTGGTGAAGGTGCCGGAGCTGCTGCCGGTGATTGGCGGACTGGACTTGTGCCCTATACTCGTCAAAGGATTGTCAACAACATGTAAACTTTTAAAAGAAATTGCGGCTTGTTCTTGTGGTTTTGTTGAAGATTTTGGATTTGGAATTTAGGGTTCTTTAGTGTTTTATCAGTTTTATGAGAAGCTAGTTAGGTAGAACCTGTTTTTTCAGATTTCAATTTTGTCAAAACTCTCTTCTCTTAGTGAATTGGGGGATTTCTATTACTGCTACTTGGTGGAGTAATTGAAAGTTCATGGCGAAGTTTTTTTTTATAAATGTGGTGTCTAGGCCGGCTTTCGTGTATTTAGACTAATATTCATGGGATATCTAAACCTGTCCACCAAGGCTAGGACATAGGTGAAGAAATCACCTGTATCGACATTAGATCACAACCTTGACTACTTCATGCCCTAAATATTTCCAATTTAGGTTATCAATCAAGAAACAATTTCAAGTAGAAAACCTACTTTTTCTCTATGTGCCTTATATTTTGTTTTAAATTTGTCGAAACGACAGGTAGTTGCTTGAGCTAATTGGATTATAACTACTGATATTCTTTAGAGAAAACAAGTCTTAGTATTTCACAGCAGGGGCATGATGACAAATTGTTTTGATATATTTGAGAAGCATTTATCTAGATTGTGTTCTTGTCAAGCCTTTAAGCTGATCTTTTGTCGATATGTTTGTATAGATTGGAGGACATTCAGAGGGTTTTTCCTGTCTTTAGGCATCGGCATGTACAGGAACTTAGGGAAATTGCAGTGATGTTTGAGGAAAAGACGTATAATGTTGCTACAAGTTGGGTATGCAGTCTAAACTCTTTTCTGTTTATTTGAATGATGCAATTTGTTCTCCACTTCATTTGACGTTTCTATTCCTGCTTTTTGTAAACTTGCATACATTTTTCCAGTCATCTAGACATGTTGTATGCATTCTAACTTAAATTTATCTAATATTGCAGAATGATTATCTGTATAGAATATCCTTTAAACTGCGGACAATGACCAATTGTTTTCATATCAATACTGCAAGTAGTGGTCAGAATGCCCATGGTCCAGGTGAACAATGAGAGTTCATGTTTTGTATTTCACATTTTCACTTGCAATGTGAACTTACGAAAAATGATCCTCTCATTTTTAATATTCTTTTTTCAAATTTCCTATGTGGTGTCGTGCATAGCAACAGGGAAGCCTATTTTTTTTTGTTGCAAAAGTAGACTTTAAAGGGACTTGTTTGTTAAATAAAATCTTGAGCTTAAGAGTTTTGTTGGAAGCAAACTTTCCCTTTGAAATCCTCTTTTTTTTCGTTGTCATTTTACTCATTTCTAAAATTCCTTTTTAAAATTGAATTTTCAACCTAAGGGATGACAATGGAAGCTACTTCCTATGAAACTACTTCTGGGCCGGAGGATAGTGACAAGGAAGCAGCAGAAGAGGACGATGCGGGTGTGTTTAAGGAGGATGTTGTAGAGGAGGTGGTGGGTACAAAGGAGCAAAACTATGTTGTTGGACACAAAGACAATGTCCGAGTTGTGGAGAATGAGGTAATTTTATTTTTGTAGTTCTGCTTTCCCATTTATTTTCTTTCTTTGAAGCATTTTCTCTATTAAAAATGGAAGAGAAAAAATAGCATTATACCACTGATTTATTTGTTGTTAATGATACAAATTGAATTTTTGTATTTGCTAAGTTGACTAGCTAGCATAAGAAAACCAGGCCGCTGATTTACATTTTGTTGTGGGGGTAATTGTGGTGAAATTTGTTGATACTAGTAGTTGCTGGTGTTGATGGTGGTGGTTGAAGAATGTGTTGGTGGTAGTTGGTGGCGGTGTTAGTTGTGATGATAGAGGTAGTTGGTAGTAGGGATTAGCGATAATGGTGGTGGCGGCTGTGACAGTGGTGGCAGTTGATATAATTATAATGATGTGGATGGTAAGTGTGGTAGCGATTGACAGTAGTGGTTGGCAACGATGGTGGTTGTGCTAGTAGAGAAGGGTTAGTGGTGGTGGCTGATGATTGTGAATAGAGTGGAGGTGAAAATTATCCAAACAAATATACCTCTTAATGATATTAAGACGTTCAAGATCCTAATGATTAAGACCTATTCAGATCAAATAAGTGCTTAAATCTTATTGTATGCAAATGCATTAATGACCTAAGGTTTGAACTATTCATACCAACATTGTTAAGTACAGGCTAATGAGGCCTAAGAGCGACACTCTAGTATCCACTTGTACCTAAACTTGTCAGAGAGTAATCCAAAATTAAAGAGTGTTTTTATCTGGATGGTGTTGGGGGAGGGGATTAGGGGGTGGTAGGTGATTTTAACTGTATACTTGTGATTATTCTGCTAGTATAAATCTCCTAAGTTACTAATGATCTCTCTTGTTTTGTATAAATGATATCTTCTGTTTTAAGGTCTCTTAAAATATATTAACCTCTTAAGTTACTAATAGTTGCTCGTGTGTTTTATTCTAAGATCTCTTGTGGATTGAGTTCTGGTGCTAAACTTGATGAGCGTTTAGCACAAGTTGAGGATCGATTAGAGAAAATGGAAGCTCATTCGGAAAAGATGGAGACATTGTTGGTTGATATTAACAAAAAGTTGAACTACTTAGTGAAGATGTAGGATGCTAAAGTGTCTAGGGACTTTAGACGTCCAACTAAGTACATCAGATCCTCGTGGACTGGTAATGACCGATCAAAGAGGAAACATAGAGTAGCTGAGATGATAAGGCAGTCGTGCAAAGCATTGACGATGGGAAGAGGTGCAATAGTGCAGTAGTTCCTCCGGTTGCTTTGCATGATGATTGTGTCGTAAATGTTTAATTTACTAAGTTATCAAGTAAAAAAGAAACTTTTAGTTTAATTTCTCTTTCTTTTTATTTTTTAAATTCTAAGATCTCTTTGTCCTTCTCTAAAATTCTAAGATCTCTTTGTGTTTAAGGTTAATCTTCTTCTAAAGCCGCGATTATTTAGCAGGAATCTAGCTCCAACAAAGCTATTGGGATGCCTTCAGTGTTTTTCAAGTAAAATGAGTAGGTCATTGTTCACATCCATCATATATTTCTTTTACATCGTTTTAAATATTTATTTATTTTACGGTATCTATTATGTATTTCATTAATTTTGATTTTCTTAATATTGAGATTAGATTCCTTCCGCAATCATTATTCTTTGAATGTGGTCATGCATTTATTTCTTATAATTCTTCCCCGTCTTGGTGAATAATAACTTACTGCTTTGGCTAAAGAACACTTTTTGTTGTTTTGTTTTGGCTTTGGGTTGGATGATCTTTTATCAATCAGATATTATAGTAAAGATGTAATCATTGTGGCGATGCTATTTATAGTCTGTTTGACCAAGTTTTTTGAAGGCTAAAAGTCCTTATTTACAAAGATGATGTGTTTGGCTATGTTTTTGAGAGAAAATGAGAGTTTCTAGGAAGTAGTAGGAGTTATTTTTCCGAAATTAGTAAGAGTAGTTTTCCCTAAAAACACTTTTGAGAAAAACGCACTTTTCAAAATAAATTGATTTTAGAAATTTGGCCAAATAGGCTACTACAATTCTATGTATAAGTTTATAATACGAAAGTACTAATACTGTATTTATCTTTTTCAGAGGAGATTGAAAGGTGGAGCTCTTATCAAACAGTGATAGAGACGAAAAGAGATGCATCTTCAATTGCTTTGAATTTATGAATTTATGAATTTATATGTCTTGGCTTGTTGATTCTTATGCCCTTTGAAGTTTTACAATGCACCTATTTATATTTTAAGAGCAAAATTGCCTTAATGTTGCTTGATATATGTTAATCAACTGAATTGAACATTGATTGTAATGTTTCCTAGTGGAAAGTAAAACATTTTTCTTGTTTTGAAGGTAATATCAACAACAACAACTATTATCAGGTAAAAAAATACTTTAATTACTTCAACATCAAATGATTTTTCACCCCATATATATGTACGTTGTCAAGTTTAACATATGATTTGAGCATGCAAAGAGGAGATGAATAGACGTCTCACTTAGGAGGTCTGAGAGGTTGGATACAGTGGGTTATAAGGAGAGGTGAATAGGTAGGGTATAGCAGAACTTAAGCTTATTGAGGATGTTATGCAGGTTGCGTATTAGTATTGGTAGGTATTTAATTTCTGTCTTGCTATTTGGTGGTAGTGTGGTAGCCCGTAATTTTATTGTAGGCATGTAATTTCTTCCTTCTGATATATGAAATTATCTGTTGTCTATTATATTTCAATCTCGCATTATTAGTCCTTGTTGCTATTCCTTTTTCTAAATGATATGTACTGCTTTTCTTTATTAATTGATATGTTTTCTTCAATTGTCGTATTTTCTATTCATATTGATTTGATGTGCTTGAGCTGATGGTCTTTCGAAAATATCACTATCTCCACGGAATAAGGGTAAGTTGTGCGTACATTTTACCTTCCTTGGATCCTAGTGTTGGATTGTATTTGTCCTAATATATCTTTTAGGTGGACAATTATATCGTATACTTTCCAGAGGAATAATAATAATATTTTGATCATGATAAAGCAGTCATGCCATGAAATAGAATCACCAAAAATAATATTTTTTCAACAAATAACGACATATTATGTGTATGATAAAGTTGGTGTCCATATCCAAAAAAAATCATTTCATTTTCTTTTATGTAAGATAACTGACTAAAGATGTTCATGTGGAAAATAACAATTGATAATACCTCAGTCTGAAAAGTTCTAGGTTCTTGAAAAGATGATGATAAAGAGATCTCAATAAGTTAAGTGAAATCAAAATGATTTTAAAGTCGATAATTTCTTTTGTACCGAATATTGCTACTCAAGTAATGTAAGAAGACTAGGACCATGGTAGACAAAAGAGCGACGGACCATGCTATTGAAGCCATCGAAGCAGAGAGCGCTCACTTGCAAAAATGTGATTTTGGTACGATACTGCTGAAGGTGTAAAACCAATAAGGTACAAATAATTTCTTATGTGAAAACGTAAAGAGAAAAATGAAGTCATTAGATATAAAGCATGATTGGTCTCATAAGATTTTTTCCAAAGAGCTAATATTTTGACTATATGGAGACCCATTATCTAATAGTGCGAGCGAGCATTTTAGGATATCTAATAAATTTGAATGTGGATGAAAAGTTTGATAGACGCGTGATGGATGTTGTTACATCCTATTTATATGGCTCGCTAGACAACGATAATTTTTGAATTCCCTAAAGAATTGAAAATGCCTGGGGCATATAAAGACTTTTGTTAAGCTTGCTCAATCAAACTTGAAAAAATGTTAGACATATTGAATCAATAAAGGTGAATGTGGTACAATTATCTTAGTGAGTATTTCATAATAATTATTTACGTTGATGATTTGAATATCATTGGAACTCTAATCCCTCAGATAATATTATATTATATAAATTAATTTGTGTGCGTTCGAATTATCTCAAATCTGAACAAGTTTAAAGTGCATTTGATATTTTTTCCCTTTTTTATTTTATATATTTAATAATGGAGAAAAATTTCTAAGTACAATTATTTTCCAAAACTTGTACTTTTAAAAATAAGTTCATAAACTCAATATAATTATTCATAGAGATAATTACTCAATTAACAATAGTTTTATAAATAAAATGAATAACTGAGTTTTTTCATATATAAAATAAAAGTTTAATAACTCTTTAGATAATTATCATAACTTAAAGTGACTTTTATGTTATCAAAAAAATATAAAGATAATTGGGTTTATGGTATAAAAATTATTAATTGAGACACCTATGAGAAATAACTCTACTATTTTTATTTCAATATACACAAACGTCAATAACAAATTTATATTGATCAGAATTGTGATGGATACTCACGGTGGTGGTGAAGGTACCGACCCAGCCGTGGTGGCCGCCGGAGAAGCTGCCGGAGGTAATTTTCTTTTCCGATTTCAACTTGTATTTGTTTTTTTCTTCTTCTTTTGTCAATGATTTTACACTTCTGATATTGCTTGTTGTATGGGGTTTGCCTAGCCCAGTGTAATTTGCGGATTTTTTTTATTTTTAGTCTCTCTCCATATATTTTTGAGTGCCCTAAGCACAAGACTAGAGGCTATAGAGGGTTCAAAATTGTCCTTCCAAGTTTAAATCGTAGGCACATTTTTTTTTTAAACCCATCCGTCAATGCCCAAGGCCTTGGTCTAGTCCCAAAGAGTGAATTTGTTATGGGTTAGAGGCACTTCATAGGTTCGAACCCTGTTACAATGTAGAGCGCGGACTCATTATTTCTTGAGTTGCTAACTATCCGCCATTGTGGTAATAAAAAATTGAGTTGGAGGTTCCCACTTTTATACCTGAAATATTCAACATTGTCCCAAATTTTTCCTGGAATTCTAATGTTGTAAGCAATCAAGTTCTATAATATTTGTGTGATCCTCAACTTTTGCTTTATTTGTAGACCTTTAGATTTTACAACTCAGACGAGAAATGCAAATGGAGCTGATTGGCAGGAAGAAGTTTACCAAAAGGTATTGTTTGCAATGGTATTTTAATTTGCGCAAGATTTTCTTCACTCTTGATTACACAATCTGAAAACTATGGTCTTAACTCGATCAAAGAACTTTGTGAATGTCAAACTGCATGTTGACAGTAAACGCACATATGGCCATCTTATAGATGCATCTATTTAAGATATCACATGATAGGTGAACATGCTCATATTGACCTTTTATATTTTTCATGAGAACAAACAACATCAATTTTTTTTTGAAGAATCTTCTAGTTCTTCAATATATTTTGAATACTTAATATGCACATCTTCGGGATTCCATAATCATTCATGATTAACAGTTAAATATTTTTTATAAAAGCGGTAATTTTGATATTATTGTCACTTCCTTTAGGAAAGTGTATGAATTGTTATTTCCTTCAAGGAAATTAATAGAACATACATAGAAAGCATTCAACAAGATTTATTTCCTTCCGCCTTAAAATGATAGTTTACTAAAGTTATTCAAGATGTTTCTAAGCACGACAGGTACATATTGCAATCACTTTCATACCACAAAAATAACATGCATATCCTTTGTTATTTTATCTCTTCAAGAGACAAGTTGTGGTATTTCTTTCATTCATTTTGGGGAATGAAACCAGATTATTTGCATGTGCTTGAAATACAACATTCATCAATAGCTCATTATTTTTCTCAAGCACAATATGACATTGCTTCAGAATATTTCTCAGACATTTGTCAAATTATTTTTGCTTCAATAGAATTTTGAAGTTTTACTATTTGAAGAATGTAAGCTCAAAATTTTACCACTTCCGGAGTAAGTTTTGATGTTCAACTACTCCGGGAGTAAAGTTCAAAGTTCTACTACTTCGGGAGTTAGTTGCAAAGTATTTACTACTTCAAGGAGTGAATTTTAGGTTTATGCCACGTCCCAAACTACCCACTAGGCATGATTGACACCAGCACACACCATCGGCCAGGTGAACCCAATTTCCATACCTTAACCATTAATGCACAACATTTAATGAATGAAATAAGTATTCAAACAATATGATAAATAATTATGAACACTTGGTATCTTAAAATGTTAATCTAACACTCTTGCCCAAATCCCACACTAGACCATGGAGCATCAAAAGGATTCTGAAAGGACTCGGAATAAATGTTAATAACTCTTTTGAAAGCCTCACCGAACAATGCAACAGTTCACCTCAACAATTGGAATAACTCCAGTGAACTCCTCAACTACTAGCTTCGTCATCACCAATAGTATCTGCATGGATATCCATGTAAGGAGTGGGTTATACATAAATATAACCCACTAAAATCCTTGACCATCCCCTTTAAATACCCTTCCAATAAGCGTTAGAAAATACAAACGCACCACTAGCACATAAGGAAATTTGCGCAGGAATTATATCAACAATTTTCAAACAATTGCTTATCAAGAATACTATATATCTCAACATAAATTGCACTAAGAACTTGTCATAAAAGGCAGTTAAAGCAATTAGTCAACACCATGAGTCCACAACAACATACACAATGCACCAAATATAGTGAGAAGTAAACACAATGCTCAGTACTTTCAAGAAGCATACACAATGCCTAGCACCCCAAATTTTGAAAAGGAATTTATTTTCATATCATTCTTTGTTTTGATAGCAAGAAATTTGTTGAGAGTTTATCTTTAAGGAAGAAAAAGAATAAGCAAAGAAATTATCTAGACGGGAGGAAAAAACATAGGTGCATCAAAATTTGTAGGATGTTAAAGGATATAAACGTGTAATGATGTAAGAGAGTAAAAATTCTAAAACTGTGAAGTAGTCTTACATGGTTGTTGAATATGAAGCATTGTTGGCGGTTAAGGTCGGGTGATGCCTTGAGGTTAGATTATTATTTTTATTATTTTTTTGATAACCAAGAAATCCGTCTGTGACCCGTCCTTTGGACCAATCACAGCCTTCTAAACTCGATGGATGATGGGCCTGCCCCTCTACCCTTCTCCACTTAAATACAAGGCTTCGCTTTGCATGGTGTGGGGCTTGAACCTGCGACCTAAGCCACAAATCCTCCACCTTTAGATTATTTAGAAGGGTATTTTTAGTAATTTAACTCTTAAGTTGGGATTCCTGCTTTTAATTTAATATAAACAAACTTAGATTAAAAAAATGGACATATTAGTATATATATCCATCTTAGACAAGTATATTTAGATGACAAATAGAATGTATCTATATACCTGAAATAATATCTACCATTGTCATAAAATTTAGAAAATATAATGCTGTAAGCAATCAACTTCTTATTTTGTGCTATACTGCTATCATCAATTTTGTTTTATTTGTAGCACCTTTGTATTCTTCAGCTCAGATGGGAAACGCAAATGGAGTTGATTGGCCGGAAGAGGTTTACCAAAAGGTATAGTTTGTAACGGTACTTTTATTTGCTCAAGAGTTTGAAACTAAGGATATCACAGACAACTCACTGAAACTGAATTTTTTGCATTGAGTATTGATGTGGAATTTCTGTTGTTATAACAAGCCAGTTTATCAAATTTCAATTTCCACAGCCAGTTTATCAAATTTCAATTTCCATCAAGTCTTCTGTGATATCCTTAGTTTTTAAAATCTCGAGCGTATAAAAATACCATTGCAAACTATACCTTTTGGTAAACCTCTTCCTGCCAATCAAGTCCATGTGCATTTCTCATATGACCTGAACAATATGAAGGTGCTACAAATAAAACAAAATTGCCGATAGCACAAAATAAAGAAGTAGATTGCTTACAACATTAAAATATCGAGCAAATTTTGGGACAGTGGTAGATATTTTTTCACGTATATAGCTACATTCTAGTTGTCTTCTATATGTACTTGTCTAAGAATGGGTATATTTACTAATATGTCCATATTTTTAATCTATATGTATTTAAACTAAAAGAAGGAATCACAAGTTAAATACTCTTCTGATCATCTAACCTCAAGCCAACACCCCTTCCTTAACAATCAACAATGCTTCGTATTCAACAAGCATGTAAGGCTACTTCAGAGTTTTAGAGTTATTACATCGTTACATGTTTATATCCTTTAGCACCATACAAATTTTGATGCACCTATTTTTTTCCTCCCGTCAAGATAATTTCTTAATGATAAACAACGGATTTCTTGCTATCCCAACAAAGAATGATATGAAAACTTAATGTCATGGCTGTCATCTATTTGCAAATAATTGCATGACTAACTTGTTTGTCCTACTATGAAAAGTTTAATGACAACATTAACTTTTCAGCGATCCAACGAAAGGTGGTAAAGAACTAAAACGTTTGGTTAATTAATATAATAAATCTAGCTTTCAGATGGTTGTCCTCTTCAACATTACAGGTAATCAGTTTACTTAACCATCCAATTCGATATTGTAGTTATTTTTCAAGCCAAAACAGTTTCTCCTTGTGAGTAAGTTGAATCTCATGCTTGTTAAACCGCAAGAGAAGTAGAATGCGTCCCAACTTAACAAGCATGAGATTCAACTTACTCACAAGGAAAAAATGTTTTTGCTTGGTAGCACATAAGTTTCTTTCTTAGTGGAAAATGACAGCATAGGCTTACTTCTTCATTGCATGAACAACTTTCATGCATACTGCAAGTCAGGTAGGCAGTATACACTTGTTTTGATAGTTCAATTGTTTTTCTGCTTGTGCTAAAATACATCAACATTTCCATTAATTGTTTGTACCGAACCTTGTCATGCAGCATTCTGAAATTAAGGAGAGTGTTTTTTTCGTGGGGGGTGGGGCGTTCATAACTTTGAACTTGTGATAATCAGCATAAATCACTTAAGTGATGTATGATTTCTCTTGTTTCTTTTTCTTTATTCCAAGATCTCATGTGTTTAAATAAGATGGTATAAAGATTGAAGATTAGAGTAGAAGGTTAGCAAGCTGTTGATTATTGTCGTATGATTCAAGTATTGTCTTGTTTCTTTTTTCTCTGATGTGTATTAGTATATGCTGCTACATGTTTTGTGTATATTGCTATTTCTTGTCTCTTTTTTCTTTCTTTCCTGCATCGGTTCTATTTTTTTTTGAGCTGAGGGTCTATCATATACAACTTCTCTACCACGCAAAGATAGAGTTAAGGTCTGCGTATATTCTACCCTCCCAGACCCCACTTGTGGGATAACATGGGGTTTATTGTTGTAGATCTCTTTGGTTTTGTTCTAAGATTTTCTCAGTGTAAAGTTAATTATCTCTTGCTATTTTACTCTTTAGTTACAAATTATGTCTTGCACGTAATATCCTATGCAAGCACCAAATACACATGCACGCCAATTGCTTACCATGGATCCAGTGTGTAATGTATGTAATGGTTTTGGTAGTGATAGTTAAGGTTCTAATTTTGATGGATTGAAATCTGGTACTAAACATGATGAGATCGAATTTACATGGAAGAGGTATGGGCTCACATAAACCCCTCCCTATATTATGTAAGTACTCAAGCACTCCTCCCAAGATTATGTAAAGTACACATGAACCCATGCAACCTTAGATCATGTAAAGTACTGGTGAACCCATGCACTCCTCCCTAGATTATGTGAAGTACTACAATTATTTTGATAAATTACTTAGATTTTATGTGGGAACTCAGGCAAAAATTTTGAAATATTATCTCCAAAAATGTTCATGTTTTAATCTTTAGCAACATTTTTACAAACAATGGTCACACCTTTCTCAATATTTATATGGTTTTTTTTGTCTTTCTTCAATTCTTTTCTTTGATTTGTTAAGTGTGTTTCCTTAAATAATGAACTATTTTAATCAATTTCAAATATAAAAATTTGTTATACTATTTTTCTGTGATGACAATATTAATTATAGTTTACTTGTCAAGGCGGTGTCTTGGCAAAATTTTATAGCATTAAACCTAACGATAATATAGTGCATACTTTTCTGAATAGAAGGTGGCAACCCTAATTAATTGACTATGAAGATGCCTCTTCACTACATCAACGCTCAAATTTCTTAATCGTTATTGCCCAGGCTTCGATGATCAACCCCTGACACATTTTGGTTGTTTTGAGATCTTGGATACACCCTTGAGCACATGTTGAGGAATAATTAGAGAAAATTGAGACCCGATCGAATGAGGTAGATACATTGTTGGCCAAGAGTGGAGCTAGGTAAGACTGAGGGGTTCATCCGAACTCTCTTCGGCAAAAACTTACATTGTTTCTACATGTTTAATATTATTATTTTATGTATATATGATAGATGTTGAACCTCCTTTGACTTCTTCATTTGTTTACTTATTCATATTTTGACCCTCTAAGTGAAAATTCTGGCTCTACCACTGTTGTTGGCTAAGATCCTATCAGAACTCTTGAGATAGTTATGACTTGCAAAAATTTTAATCTATCAAGTCACAAAATTCATTTATCTTTTGTTTTGTTCCTAAGATCTCATGTGTTTAAAATTAATAATTTTTTGCAACCTGTAAATCTTTTCAGTTACTAATGATATCTCAATTTTTCAAATGAACTCTCTCCTTAAGGACCAAAATAGTTATTATCCCTTCTTTGTTGTATAATAATTCAACAATGGGAAAAACTTTTTATAAAGAGTTTGTCTCTATTTCAAAATTTGCCCTCATAATAAGTTATGAACTCATTATATAGGCTAATTTCTTTTGTGATCACACAATCAACATGATGTTGTAGGTGAAATGATAACTATCATTAGTTGAGTGACCTTTATGTTACAAAACAAAGTTGAGACTTTTCTATTATAAAATAAAATTGAATAACTTTTTGAGATAATTATCATTAGTTGAGTGACCTTTGTCTTACAAAATAAAGTTGAGTGAGTTTGTGAGATAAAATTATTACTTGAGAGACCCTACCAAAAATTAACTCTATATTATAAAAATATATACTAGGGCTCACATTAGGGGGAAAAAGTTTATCAAAATTGAGATGTATATTGATACTCAAGATTCTAAGAGTACTGTCCCGGCCATGGCTGCCACCGGAGCTTTGACTGTAGAATGGTCAACAAGATGTAATTTCCTTTTTCCAATTGAAACCTGTACTTGTTTTTTGTTTTCTTTTTAAAATGATTATACACTACTACTACATATTCGTAGAATTGTAGGGGATCTCCCATTGGGAGTCTCAGGTTTGAAATCTTCCTATATGCTTTCTCATCGGGGATTGTCTAGTGTGGTTTATCTCTCCTACGTGATTTGTGCGCTAGTTTTACTCTGTGAACACTAAGAAGAGTAGTGATCGTGGGTTCCCTTGTCATAAATAAAAAAGAAAAGGAAATGATGAAGGGTAGAGGGTGGACCCATTATATGATGAGTTTCTAACTCTGCGCCATTGACCTCAGGGATTTCTTGGCTATAAAAAGGGTAAAAAAAATAGTGAACAACAACAATGACATAGATGCTTTTATTTTATTGAACCACTATCAATTCTTTATTCATCGAAAGAGTACAACAACATACTTGGGGGTCATTTCGTTGCGAGGGATAAGTTATCTCACATGTATATGGGATAACTTATTCCATCACTATGGTATAATGATGGGATAAATAATCTCATGATTACCTAATACCTCCAACCAAATACAGGATAAAATAATCCTACATTTTAACTAGGATTATCATACTTTATACCTCACACCAAATGACTCCTTAGTGTAATCCTACTAGTGGTGTTTGGGGAGGGGCGTAGCCACATACAATGAAGGGTAGCCAGTTACCCTATGTTGAAGAATTATACTGCATATGTAAAAATTTATACGAAGTATATAAGTTACAAATTATTTTTCGTGCGGATATATTAATTTTCGGCACTGAGGGTAGGAGGTATGCAGTCCTTACCCTACCTTTGTGGGGTAGATAGACCCTTGGCTAAAAAGAGGGTATAGATTTGTTAAATTAATTGTAATTACAATATTATCCAACATAGAGTGCACTTATGAATGGTAAACAAAAAAATTATGTTGGAGGGAGTTAAAATGTTTTAGACAAGTACATTTCGAGGGAAGTTAAAATGTATTAACATACCTGTAATATTAAACACTCCCAAAATTTGCCTGAAATTTTAATGATGTAAGCAATCAAGTTCTTCAATATTTGTGCTATACTCAATTTTGTTTTGTTTGTAGCACCTTTAGATTCTACAGTTCAAACGGGAAATGCAAATGGAGGTGACTGGCAGGAAAAGGTTTACGAAAAGGTATTGTTTGCAATAGTATTTTTTTCTACACAAGATTTTGAAAACTGTGGAAATTCGACATGTGGATTTTGATACACTGGCTGGTTATAACATTATAAGAAATAGCTGAATATTTTGACATATTTCCTATGATTATAGAGTAACAAAGGAGGTTTACCATACCAAGTGTTTAGTTAAATTCATGGTCGTACCCCTCCCCGCAAGGTGTTAGAAACTGGTATATTTTCAGTTGAGGAGTACTACTGCAACTACATCTCAATCCCAAGCAAGTTGAGGTTGCCTATATGAATCCTCATTGTAGATGATGCTTTGTTTAAGCTTGTCTTGGTTCAATATTGTCAACAAGAAAAAAATAGTTTCAGAAGCAATGGAATAATTGAGAAGTGAAGTATTATTTGATAATTAACTGATTATAGAAAAATAATTGTTGAATGTTGTGATCGTATTATCTAATAGTTCATGAGGTAATATGTATATAAGTTTGTGTCATAGTCTTCATGGCATGTTACCAACTTGCTTTATTTCCTGGCAACTAAAATCTTTAATTGCTACTTCGAGGGATAAACCTATTGGTGCAAGAAGTATATACCCGAACATATGGCTATAAAAAGATGCTCTCTGTGAAAAGACATTTGTTCATCTGTATTCGCTGGCATACTTTTTCTGTTCTTTTATTTTATTTTTTTATAATAGAGAATTCAATGTCTCTGTCTTCCAAACTTAGTGGGTAACAGGTCTGCCCCTCTATCCTTCTCTACTTACATCCCCGACTTGGTTTACTAGCTAGGTGGTAAAAGTTGGAATACTTTGACTTCACCAAGAATAAACATATAACACTAACATGCTCTGTAGGCTCCATTCCGTCGTTTTTCACTTGTGAAACCAACTACATAGTTATTATTTCATTGTTTTACTTCATTGATGGTAAAGGTGAAAAGTGGGGGGGGGGGGGGGATGATTATTGGCATTAAACTGTATTATATCTCCCAACCTAACTTTTAAACAGTATAGTCTAATTACAAAAGTTTGTATTCTCGATGTGAGCACCAAGAAGCTAAAGGAAGCAAAGCTCACTTACTTATTTTAATAACATTTACATGTTAATCAGTTGTAGTATTCCTCTTCTACTTCACTTTAAACCTTTTTATCTAGAAGGTTCTTTTGTGAGGATTTCTAGTTTGTTCTCTACTGCATCGTAAGTTGATCTAATTATCACCTAACCACATGGGAATGTGTTCTTGACATTTCTGCAGTTGACTTAATGAAAATTTGTAATGCAGATCAAGTCTATGAAGGAAATGTATTATTCAAAGCTCTATCGTCTATACCAGAAAATTGCTTATGAACTGCAACAGGTATGTCATCAACATCCCTCTAAGTGCTTCATAATAGTTCAAAATTTTGGTAGACTCCCTAGCAAGTTTTGTCAACATGCACCAAGGTGTAATGCATATTGTAGGCTATTGGTTATTGGAAACTCCTCTTATCTCTTCGCATGTTTCTAACACCTATTATAGCTCCTTCTTACATATATTCTCTGGGAAATGATGCAGAAAGGTCAAAACTCTAAATTCACATTTTTGCTTCTTTGGTTGATTTTCTGTTATCGTGAGAAACAGTATTCTCATAGTGGGAAAATATGTTGTAGTGTAGTTAACTCCCTTTCATTTCTAGCATCAGCATCATTTGTTTGTGTTGAAGCATTGTGAAATCGAGGTGGTGGTGGACACCATAAAGGTAGTTATGTTCACATATCTAGGTAGACATTGCAGTGTAGATGTCATTTTTATGTTAGTTTGTTTTCCTTTTGGGGAAGGAACTAAGGCCTCCCAAGTTCATTGTGAGCTATGTTATTTGTCTTTTTATGTCATTTCTTGAATTTTCCTCCCTTTTTCTTTGCCGTGGGAGGTACTTGAAGCATGTATTTCAAAAGTTTGCAAAGGGTAAGAAACAGGACTGTGACTAAACTGATTTTTGTTTCTGATTTGAAGCAGGACTCCCTTAATCAGCGTCGTACAAATGAGCAAATTGAAAAGCTCAAGATGTACAAGATAATATTGGAATGCATTTTGTGTTTCTTGGGGATTAACAAGCATGATATTCAACCTGCTCACAAGGAGAAACTGCCTTTGGTTGAGAAGCACATAAATTTCTTTCTTAGTCCCTCTCAGCGGCGAAAGCCTACTTCTTCTCCAGTGCAGGAGCAACTTTCTCCGCCTTCCATGAAGATTCAGCAACCACAATCACTTGATGGTCAAACTGATCCATCAAGGCAACCCGTACAGTGCCCCATGGAAGGTAATGTGACAAAACAATTTGACCAACTTGCAACATAATTGTTTGGATAATTCACAACTACTACATATTCGTAGAATTGCAGGGGATTTCCCATTGGGGGTCTCAGGTTTAAGATGTTCATGTATGCTTTCTCAATTGGGCTTTTCGCACAAGGATTGTTTAGTGCGGTTTACCTCTCCTATGTGGTTTGTTGACGAGGTTTACTTTGTGTGAACCCTAAGGGTAGCGAATGCAGATTCCCTGATCATCAAAAAGTTTTAAAAAATGATTAAGCCCACAAGGTCTTGGTCTAGTGGTAAGAGTGAATTTGTGACGTATGGGTTAGAGGGGTGTCACCGGTTCAAACCTGTAATAGTCTAAAGCCGTTATTTAAGTGAGTGGAGAAGGGTAGAGCGTGGACCCATTATCAGTCGAGTTTCTAACTCTCCCATTCGCCTCGGGGTTTCTCAGCTATAAAAAAGGGTAAAAAATAATGAACAACAATATACTTAGTATAATCCTATTGGTGGGGTTTGGGGAGGGTAAGATGTTTGCATACCTTACCCTACCTTTGTGGGGATAGATAGACCGCTTAAAAGAAGTGTATTAATTCGTAAAATTAATTGTAATTACAATATTATCCAACTCAAAGTGAACTTATGAATGGTAAATCAAAATTTTGTGTTGGAGGTTTTTACTTTTTAATAGTATAGATTAAAAGATTGAAATTTTAATATATAACCAAATACCCAATCAATACCCCAATGTAAAGTGGGAAACTTAACTTTCTTAGACAAGTACATTTGGAGGGAAGTTAAAATGTATTAAAATACCTGAAATGTCTAGAACTACCCCAAAATTTGCCTGAAATTTTTATGATGTAAGCAACCAACTTTTGTAATATTTGCGTTATGCTCAATTTTTGTTTTATTTGTAGCACCTTTAGATTCTTCAGCTCCAACGGGAAATGCAAATGGGGTTGATTGGCAGGAAGAGGTTTACCAAAAGGTATGTTTGCAATGGTATTTTAGTTGGACAAGATTTTGGAAACTGTGGAAATTACATATGTGCATTTTGATAAACTGGCTGGTTATAACATTATAAGAAATAGCTGTATATGTTTTGAAATATTTCCTATGATTATAGAGTAATAGAAGAGGTTTACCATATCAAGTGTTCAGCTAAATTCATGGTCGTACCCCTCCCCCGCAAGGTGCTTTATATATTCCATGTTTTAGAGAAAACAGAAATTGAGCATGTTACCTGATAACTTGTTAGAAAATGGTATATTCTCAATTTAGAAGCACTACTACAACTACACCTTAATCCCAAGCAAGTTGAGGTCGATTATATGAATCATCACCGTCAATGGTGCTCTGTTTAAGCTTGCCTTCATCCAATATTGTCAACGACAAAAAATTACTTTCACAAGCACTAGCATAATTGAGAAGTCAAGTACTCTTTGATAAATTAATTCATTACAGAAAACTCGTTGTTGAATACTAAGATCATATCGTCTTAATTCATGTGGTAATATGTCTGTAAGTTTGGATCAAAGTCTTCTTAGTATGTCACCAATTTGCTTTACTAGCTAGGAATAAGTTGGAATACTTTGACTTCTCCACGAATAAACATGTAACACTAACATGCTTTGTATACTCCATTCCTGTCATTTTTCACTTGTGAAGGGTGTAAAGTTAAAAAAATAAAATTAGAAAATGATGATTTCCATTAAACCGTATTATTATCTCCAAATCCAACTTTAAAAAAGTATATTCTAATTCCTGCTGGTTGGGCTGGTGTATGATCACATTATGGAAGCAAACCTCAGTTGCTTATTTTACCATCAGCATGTTAATCAGTTGTAGTCTTCCTCTTCTACTTTACTTTTAACCTTCTTATCTGGAAGGTTCTTTTGTGAGGATTTCTAGTTTGTTCTCTACTGCATCGTAAGTTGATCTAATTATCACCTAACCACATGGGAATGTGTTCTTGACATTTCTGCAGTTGACTTAATGAAAATTTGTAATGCAGATCAAGTCTATGAAGGAAATGTATGTTTCAAAGCTCGGTCGTCTATACCAGAAAATTGCTGATGAACTGCAACTGGTATGCCATTAACAACCCTCTAAGTGCTTCATAATAGTGCAAAATTTTGGTAGACTCCCTAGCAAGTTTTGTCAACATGCACCATGGTATAATGCATATTGTAGTCTATTGGTTATTGGAAACTCCTCTTATCTCTTTGCATGTTTCTCACACCTATTATAGCTCCTTATATATATTCTCCGGCATTTATATTTGATAAAAACAACTTGATTTGCCAAATGTAATCCTAGAATATTATCTAACTGGGAAATGATGCAGAAAGCTCAAAACTCTAAATTCACATTTTTACTACTTTGGTTGATTTTCTGTTATCGTGAAAAACAGTACTCGCATAGTGGGAATATGTTGTAGTGTAGTTAACTCCCTTTCATTTTTAGCATCTGCATCATTGGTTTGTGTTGAAACATTGTGAATGATTGTGAAGTCAAGGTGGAAACCATAAAAGGAGTTATTTTCACATATCTAGGTGGACACTGCAGTGTAGATGTCATTTTT
Organism: Solanum piurae; assembly: GCA_029582685.1. Lineage (NCBI taxonomy): Eukaryota > Viridiplantae > Streptophyta > Magnoliopsida > Solanales > Solanaceae > Solanum > Solanum piurae. Next base: position 4,087 of record JAJOOO010015419.1, on the reverse strand, counting down.
ATGTTAGTTTGTTTTCCTTTCGGAGAAGGAATCAAGGCCTCCCAAGTTCATCGGGCAAGGGCTTGATTTATCTGAATTTAAAGAGCACTTGAGTCAACATTCTGCTGAATTTCGGGAACCTTGCGAGCTATGTTGTTCATCTCTTTATGCCATTTCTTCAATTTTTCTTCCTTTTTCTTTGCAGTGGGAGGTACTTGAAGCATGTATTTCAAAAGTTTGCAAAGGTAAAGAAACAGGACTGTCACTAAACTGATTTTTTTTTTCTGATTTCAAGCAGAACTCTCTTCATCTGCGTCGTACAAATGAGCAAATTGAAAAGCTCAAGATTTACAAGATAACGTTGGAACACATTATGCTTTTCTTGCAAGCTTAACAAGCATTATATTCAACTTGCTCACAAGGAGAAACTGCTTTCGGTTGAGAAGCACATAAATTTCTTTCTTAGTCCCTATCAGCCACCAAAGCCTACTTCTTCTCCAGTGCAGGAGCAACTTCCTCAGTCTTCCATGCAGCTTCAGCTACCACAATCACTTGATGGTCAAACTAATCCATCGATGCAACCCATACAGGAAAACCTCGGTTCCCTACAGCAAAATTTAAACGCCCTGCAACAGTCATTTCCTAAGAAGCGCAAGCAACAAACTGTTGCAGAACCAGCAATTAAGAGGGCAGTCTCACCATCGGTAGATGCAGCAGCAATTTTTCCAGAGACAGAAGTTAATGCGACAGCAGCAAGCAAAGCAACAGTAGACCATGCTATTGCCAACCCACCACAGCTTCAACAGTCTTCGATCCAGCTTCAGCAACCTCAATCCCTTGATGGTCGAAACTAATCCACAGATGCAATCGGAACGGGGTTCTATGGAAGGCATTGCAACAAAACAATATCATCGATTTGCAACATGATTGTTTGGATAATTAAATTGTTTATGTTTCGTGCACTCGTGAACTCATGCGCCCTTCCCTTGATTATGTGAAGTACTGCAATTATTTTGATAAATTACTTAAGTTTCATGTGGGAACTTAGGCTGAAATTTGAAATATCCATCTCCAAATTTCTCTTTTTGGATCTTTTGCAACAATTTTACAAACAAAGGTTGCAATTTTTCACAAAATTTTTAGTCTTTTTTTAAATAAAAAACTTTTCTTTGATTCTTGTTTCCTTAAATAATGATACTATGGTAATTGGTCTTCAAATATAAAACTTGTTATACTATCTTGATGATAGTTATTGTTCTCTCATTCCTCTTAGAACTCTTGAGATGGTTATCACTGGCAAAATTTGCAATCAATAAGTCACTAAAATTACAAATCTTGTGTTTTTTCTAAGACCTCATGTGTTCAAAATTAATAATCCCTTGCCATTTATATATCTTTTCAGTTACTAATGTTATCTCAAATTTTTTGTATGAACCCTCTATCTTAAGAACCAATATTGTTATTATCCATTCATTATTTTATATAATTTAACAAAGGAGGGAACTTTTGAAAAACAATTATGTCTTTTCTTTCAAAATGGCACTTTCAAAAATTAAATTTCAGTTCTTCGGGATGACTCAATTGGTTTGGAGGGTGGTTATCCACACGAATGACCCGGGATTGATCCCCCCTCAATGCCTTCTAAGTCGAGTCTGTCGCATAGGGCTTGCCTAGTGCAGTTTACATCCCTTGTGTGGTTTGCAGGCTAGGGCTTGCCTAGTGCGATTTACATCCCTTGTGTGGTTTGCAGGCTAGGGCTTGCCTAGTGCGGTTTACATCCCTTGTGTGGTAGCAGGTTATTACACAGTGAAGGGTTTACCCGGTGCGCGCGAAGTGCTCACCCGAAGGGTAGAAGCTGTGGCGGGGTTATCCTGGGATTCCAAAAAAAGAAAATTAAATTTCACATTCAATATTACATGTTATTTTCTTATACAGAGTCATGCACCCGACCTTTCTACTGGAGAAATCTCATAGTTAGAAATGTGACATCAATCTTTTGTATCGAAGTACGGTTGATTGCGAAGGATAGTTATACGTTTGCCAACAGTTAAGATTGAAAAATTGTACAAATTAAATTTAACAATTTATGTATTCATGGATAACTAAGCACCTCTTGGTAGAAACATTGTGACAAAAAGAAGAATGTTCCGCATAGTTATACGTTTGCCAACAATTAAGATTGAAAAATTGTACAAATTAAATTTAACAATTTATTTATTCATGGATAACTAAGAACCTCTTGGTAGAAACATTGTAACAAAAAGAAGAATGTTAGGGTCTTACGGTTGATTGCGAAGGATAGTTATACATTTTCCAACAATTAAGATTGAAAAATTGTACAAATTAAATTTAACGATTTATGTATTCATGGATAGCTAAGCACCTCTTGGTAGAAACATTGTAACAAAAAGAAGAATGTTAGGGTCTTCCATGAAAGATAAAGGACTGATAATTGAATTAATAACCGTAGTTATTAGACTATCAATTAAATTAGTTGTGACACTATTTGTTGGTGCGTCTTATACTATTTATCTTAATGACATTGAACATAGGATTTTAATGTTTGTTTAAAGAGCGTAAATAATTATTACACCGTAAATCAATAACATTGAATTTAATTTTTCCTTCTTACTTACTTTCATGGGGTGATTTTTTCCCCAAGCTATGGCATAATTAAGTGACTTTTTTAATGATATGATATAATGATTTAACAATGGAGAGGACTTTTGAAAAACAATTATATGTCTTTTCTCTCAAAATTGCACTTTTAAAAATTAAATTCCACATTTAATATAATAGGTTATTTTCTTATATAACGATTTAACAATGGAGAAAACTTTTGAAAAACAATTATATGTCTTTTACTCTTTTCTCTCAAAATTGCACTTTTAAAAATTAAATTCCACGTTCATGCACCGGACCTTTCTAGGGGAGCAATCTCATAGTTAGGAATGTGACATCAATCTTTTGTATCGAAGTACAGTTGCTTGCGAAGAATATTTATACATTTGCCAACCGTTAATATTGAAAAATTGTACAAATAAATTCAACGATTTATATATTCATGGATAATTAAGCACTCTCGGGAAACATGGTAAACAAAAAGAAGAATGTTAGGATCTTCCAATGAAAGATAAATGATTGATAATTAAATTAATAAACGTAGTTATTAGATTAGCAATTAAATTAATTGTGACACTATCTGTTGGTGCGTTTTATACGTTTTATCTTAATGACATTGAACATAGGATTTTAATCCTTGTTTAAAGAGCATAAATAATTATTACGCCGTAAATCAATAACTTTGAGTTTAGTTTTTCCTTCTTACTTACTTTCATGGGTTGGTTTGATTTTCTCCATAGCTACAGCATAATTAAGTGACTTTTTTAAATTATAAAATAGAGTTGTATAACTTGAAATAATTATCATTAATTGAGTGACATTTAAGTTACAAAACAAAATGGACTGACTTTTTTATTAAAAAATAAATAAAATAATTTTTGAGGATATTTTTATTTTACAAAAATAAAGTTTATAAAAAAATATTATTTGAGAGACTATACATAAAATTAACTCTATATTCTATATATAATAAGCCACAATGCAACTATGATTGTAACTATCTTGTTAGCTTTCAACCAAAAGCTAACAAGATTTTTAGTGACATATTTATTAATAAATATGTCATTGTATGAGCTATTTATTACTCATTCCTTTTGAATTTGTTAATCTGATTTTGATCTGACACATAGTTTACGAAGTAAGTTAGATTTTGAGAAAAAATATTAAGTGATACTTGAAGTTGTCCCGGATTTTCAAAACGACACCTTAACTTTGCGTGCGTTCTATTACCCCACAAAACATTCAAATCACAATAAATACACATTTTTTACACAATATTTCCACTTTGGACAAAAATATCCTTCGAATGTGCAATTTCTTAAAAACAAAAAGTCGGTCCCATTATTGATGTATTGAAGGATGCTTTGGTAATTTCCTATGATGAATTCGTTTTGTTTGTTTCTTTTAAATTTATTTTACTATACTAAATAATTGTATAAAATATTATGAATCACGATAATTAATTACTTAAATATTTAAAAGATAT
>JAJOOO010015418.1:0-19367 GCA_029582685.1 Solanum piurae | reverse complement strand
CACGAGCATTATGAAAAATATATAATTTACCCCATTTAAGCAAGAGAACAATGTAAGGAACAAAATAAGAAGGGGATGAACACCTTATGCAAGTTTAGTCCTTTGCAGGACTCATGCTAAATCAACAGAAGATTTTAATTGGTATTCAATTATTCATGCAGCAAATTAAGGACTTAAACCGGATATATGATGAGTAGAGAAATTTAATGGAAGGCTACAAACTCAAAAGGGAAATATTGTAGATCAAAGTCGGGAGTAGAGATCAAATACACTAATTACATGAGATTAGGCTAATATTCAATACTTCCTTTTCAAGAATAGTAGGACAAACACAGGGCCAAAAATAAGAGCTTCTTGAGTTCGTCAATACTTAGCTAAAAGAGATAAATTAAATAGACAAGCATTGACTACATAATTTCAAATCACCTAGCAAATTAGCTACAAAAAAAAAAAACAATACAAATTGATTCAATTTAAGATGGAACTAAAAAAAAACAAAACTGAACAAACTATAATATTTAAACGAGCATAATACCATAAATGAATCAAAGCATCATATACACAAAGAACAAAACAAAAGAAACAAAATATCACCTCTTTCGGAGCAGCGACTGGACGACAACGAGCTTGAAAGAGAGCGACTTCTCGCACAACTTCGACTCGAGCAGCAAACCAAGAATTTCAAAGTAACTTCAGACGAAACCTTTCTCAGAATTTAGAATTAGAAAAATCATTTTAAAATTTCTTGATTGTAAAGTGAATATTGTCAAAGAATCAAGCTCTAAAACCTTCTTCCCCCTCCCCTTAAACCGTGAAGACAACCGGTATTTATAGGAGAAGAGCTAGGACCAATAGGGGGGGAATTTGGTGGAAATTTCAAATTTCAAATTCGAAATTCAAGTTCTGTTTCGAGGCAATAGTGGAAGGGATGGGAAATTTCTGAAAAGGGGGATGGGCCGACTGCTGCAGGGTCTGGACGATTTCGCGAATTTCTCGCCGGATTTGTTGGGATTTTCGCGTGAAGAAGAAGCATGCGCAGGGGTCGTTTGGTACTGCTCTTGTCGTTTTGGGTTTCTTCACGTGAAGAAGAACGTGCAAGGGTCGGGTCGGGTCGATTTGGTATGTGTCTGTATTGTGGCGTATGTATTGTATTTTCGGGTATTTGGGGTTGCGGTTGTATGTTGTTGCTGGAAATTGTATTGCTGATGGGTTATTTTAGGAGAATTGGGTTGGGTTTTCTGGAAGGAGAAAGAAATGGGTTGTGTAATTGAATTGGAGAAATGGGCTGAGGGCCCAACATTTGGTCTTTCTAAAAAGGTCCAAGAAGTGGAGCAAAATATTGGTTAGATTTGATTTTGAAAAATAACCAAACAAATTGCAAATTTAGTTAAGACGAATTAATATTAATTAATTAACGAGCTTCTTAATCTTAATGAAATAAAATAACTAATTTAATTATAAACTAATAACTAAAAAAAATATGCCAACTTAGAGTAAACTAATTTAATAAAATATTCAACTAAAAAATATAATCTTTTTGAGTTGGTTTTCGATTATTATAAAATATACTAATTATATACAAAATTATGTAAAACATATATATTATTTAAAAATTATAAAAAAGTGACGAAAATAACTTGCAAACTCTATTTACTTTATTTTTCTTGAATTTTTTTTTATTTATAAAACTAATAATTTTTAAATCATTTGAAATTGGAGAAGCTCGATGATTAATTCATATTGTGGAGGTCCAAAATTGGGTGTCAACAATATATATATAAAACTAATATCCTTGGATTTGAAGTTTATATTTAACTAATTTTAGAACTTTTCGTGCTAGGCAACTGAGGAAGCTCAACATCTAAAAAAGTTGATACAAGACTATAGTGCTTCTTTCATCAAAGTAGGAGATAAGGTTGGTGCTTCTAAATTTCTAAAGTTCTACAATTGTTTTCAATAATGTGTTTGTGTCCATCTAGTATTGATACTTAGCTTTAATTTTGTGATAATTTTTTTGTGTCCATTGATTGTTTGTTAAGCATAAGTACCAACACTAGTTGATCCTATTGACGACAAAATTGATTTTCTTGCAAAATCGATTTGTGTCCATCTAGTGTTAATATTAGGCTTTAATTTAGGAATAATGTGTTTGTTTAGCATAAGTCACTACTACAAAAGAGGGCTTTAGCGGCAATAAAAAATAACATTAGTGGCCTTAACAATTGCCGCTATATTCTTTACCGGCCATTGATCTTTAGCCGGCAATTTAGGCGTCGGCAAAGCCTTTGGCTGCCTTTCTTACAAAAGCTGCTAAAGGTAAGAGTTATGTTGATGAAATTATTAATCTTCCATTGGTAGAAAATTCTGCTTTACACCTTCTACATAAGCAACTAGAACTAGTTTAAAAGCTCCATAAAATATTTTTATTGCATTATGATAAATGATAATATAGTTTGCTAGTTTGTCTGCCTTAACTTCTCATCTATATTCTTTCCTTTCATTCTTCTCTTCTATCACTTCTTTGTTATTTGATACCAATGATGAGGTATCAAATTTCACTTTGACTAGATGTTTTTAATATTTGGATAAAATCAAAAGTTTATTCTGATCTTTGAAGACCTTCACAGAGACAAAGTAATGAGTTGCAAACATTATTTTTAACATTTTCGCCACTCAAACTCCTTTAGTGATTGTATGAAGCAACAAGCCTACCAAATTGAAAACATGTACTAGGAGTTTTTACAATTAATGGAATAAGACATCCCTAGCAAGACACACTAAATGACCAACTAACAATAAAATAAAAATTAAGAGTACGTCATACCTGGATAAATAATTCAAAAATAGTTAAATTCATATTTGAGTTGTGGTAGATTCAATCAAGACCATAAATATGCCTCAATGACACTCAAAAAAAATTTGAGAAATTATGAGATAACATCTACATTAGCAAACAGAGAAATAAATTTATAAAACAATATAGGAAGTAGAGGAGAAAGTGATTCAATCAATTGGCCATCTATTTAACAGAAACTAGATATCGCAAATCACGATTCAACAATCATAAATAATGTGGTTTAGTTGGTGAATTAATTAGTTGTTGGAATTAAGTCAAAACTAAACTAGTTAAAGTTAAAAAGTTTTTAAGTTGTTTAAATAAGTTAAAATAAATAATGTGGTTTAGTTGGTGAATTAATTGTTGGAATTAAGTCAAAACTAAACTAGTTAAAGTTGTTAAGTTGTTAAGTTGTTAAGTTGTGTAAATAAGTTCAAATAAATAATGTGGTTTAGTTGGTGGATTTAAGTCAACATTAAACTAGTTAAAGTTAAAAAGTTATTAAGTTGTTTAAATAAGTTAAAATAAAATGTAGTTTAGTTGGTGAATTAATTAGTTGTTGGAATTAAGTCAAAACTAAACTAGTTAAAGTTAAAAAGTTGTTAAGTTGTTTAAATAATAAGTTAAAGTAAATAATGCGATTTAGTTGATGGATTTAGTTGTTGGAATTAAGTCAATACTAAACTAGTTAAAGTTGTTAAGTTGTTTAAATAAGTTAAAATAAATAATGTGGTTTAGTTGGTGAATTTAGTTGTTGTATTAAGTCAAAACTAAACTACGTAAAGTTGTTAATTTGTTTAAATAAGTTAAAATTTAATTTAACTTATAATATAATTGAATATCTATAGTTAAGTCTTTAAATTTTGATTTAGATACTTTTGAATATTATTTTAAGTTTATTGTTTCATGTTTTGTGTAGATTGTTTATAATTGTGTGTGTTTGATTGGGCTGAATAGTGTAGAATTGAATTGAATTGAATTTGCAAGTGGGCAGCAGAAACTCCCAGTTTCTGTTGTCAAAAAATTTGCAAAAAAAGCGACGGGAAACGTGGTTTTGTCCGTCGCTTTTTAGGGATTTTAATTTTTTTTAAAACCCAGAAAAGCGAAGGACAACGTGGTTTTGTCCGTCGCTTTTCAGGAATTTAAAAAAAAAAAACAGAAAAGCGACGGACAGGGTCCTTTTGTCCGTCGCTTTTCTGGGATTTTCAAAAATAAAAATTTCCACAAAAGCGACGGACTGCGTCGCATTTTGGAAATTAAAAAAAAAATGAAAATTAAAATATAGCGACAGAGTCCGTTGCTTTTGTTAAAAAAAATTCTAAAAAAAAAAGAGTAAAAAAACGACGCAATCCGTCGCTTTTTGAAAAGCGTCGAGCTAAAAAGCGACGGAACTGACTGCGTCGCTTTTGACCAAAAAAGCGATGCAGTCCGTCGCTTTTGGCCGTCGTTTTTTGGCAGTTTTTTAGTAGTATGAGTTGAGTATCTTATCCTTGAGTACTTCTGAGTTGAGTAAGTTTGAGTAGTTTTTAGTATCCTTGAGTATTCCTTGAGTTGAGTAAGTTTGAGAAGAAGTAAGTATGTTTTCTTTTTATCAAGTTCAAGCTTATGTTATGCTTTAAAATTCCCCTTACATGCTCGTACATTCCACGTACTGAGTCATTTGGCCTGCATCGTTTCATGATGCATATACAGGTATTCAGGGTCATCAACATGAGCTTCGTTGATACCACATGGAATTCGAGTTAGCTATGGTGAGCCTTCTTGCTTACGGAGGGTTCCACTTTTATTTTCAGTTATATCAATTGTTAGGATGTCGTGGATCTTGTCCCGATTTCCATCTTTGTCATTTAGAGGCTTCATAGATAGACAGTAGAGTTTCAGAAGTCTGTTCATTTAATTTGGTAAATGTTTTAAAGACTTAAGTTGTCTATGTTATGGTGAGTTAAATAATTTATTTTTATTTAGAGTTTTTCATTTGAGTTTCATGAATTTTTATTCAGTTTTTAAGCTTTGTATGCTTGAGTTAGTCTTCCGCTTGTAGTCAACCAGGATGAGGGTTTGCTTGGGGACCAGCAATGGTTCTCGAGTGCCGGCCACATCCAGGGTGTAGGCTCGGATCGTGACAATTCGGTTCTCACCTCCCCAATCAGTTTGAACTGATTTTATTTTGCAGCAGTAGTAATTGAAGTTGGGGTGACAGTAGTAGTTTTTGGAGGAGAATTAGAACCAAGAACAAAGGAGTGTGAGAAAATAAGAGTAGGTTAATTGTTATGCCGTTTTTGCTTTCTATTTATAGATTTTGTACATTTTATGATTAATATAAGAATCCTTATGTACTACCTATTCTAAAGGAAGAGTAATCCTTTTGTTACAAGAAATAAGCTACAATAATCGAATTCTAGTTGATGATGGACTATAATAACCCAAAAAAGAAAAAAATCAATTAAGAGAATAAAATATTTTGAATACCAAAGTATAAGGCTATGTTTAAATTGACGACGACAACAATAATGAATATATTAAGTGTAATCTTATAAGTGAGGTTTGAAGAAAATAGTGTATACGTAGCTTTATTAGATGTTGACATAAAATAGTTTCTTTGAAATTTTTTACTCACTAGTCAATAATAGTAATGACTAGCTATTCTTTAATATTATTCTTCCACATGATATCAAATAATTTTTTCATGTTGAACATAATTAAGTGCTTTTTCGTGAAGTTTTAAATGATGGTACTTTTCGTGCAAACCTTCAACTTATGGGTCAAGTATTAAAATTATAAAAGAATAAAATCACAAATTGAAATTTGAAATCCTACTTTTCAAAGAATATAGGATTTGAAATTGATTTTTTATGAAAAATCCATAAACAAATGCTTATTTCAAATCAGAACTTAAAAATATTGAGGTTCAAAATCTTGTGACGAAACGCTTACTAAGAAGTTGCCTTTAAGCAAGCTATCAAACGAAATAATGTCCCTTAATATTGAGGAACTTAGGCAAAAATTGATCTTAAAATTAACAAATGTAATGACTCCATAGATAATTTAACCACAATGGCTTGATGAAGTCCCTCCTCCTTAGCAAAAGCTTGTTATTCATCCAACGTAAATTTGAACGTAGGAATATAATTCTATGAACAATTTTTTTTTAAATGTTTGATTCAATCTATCGACATAAATATAGGATTTATGTAGTGTTGTTTGTAGGTAGAACTGTCAAAATGGGCTGGCCCAACCCAACCCAACCCAACCCTAACGGTCTAGAGAGTTAAATGGGTTGGGACAGGCTGACCCTTTTAATGGAATGGCCTAAAAAATAGCAGCCCAACCCAGCCTTAAGCGGGCCACGGGTTGGGACGGGTTGGCCCTTCAACCAAAAAACGGATAACATTTTCCTCTTAGAAAGAATACGAATGTTGATGAATTACACATACTTCAGTGAGTATTTACAAAACAAATACATAATAGCCAAGATACAACATTCATAAGTTTCTTCCGAGCAAAAAATATTACATGATCACTATTTTCATAAACAAGACAATAAAGGAGAAGTGAAAAATTAGGCATAAAAATAAAAGTAAAAGAGGTCCAAAGATTCTTAGTTATAATGGAATAATGGACTTGGGCTAATAAGAAAATTTAGTGGGCTAATGACCCTAAAATGTAAAAGATATGTAAAAAATATAGTCTTGATTTTATATTGGTATTTTAAAATTATTTATTGACAAAATCTTAACAAGTAAAACACTACTTAAAATATATATAATAAATATTTTTTAAAATTCACAGCCCGCGGGCTGGCCGCTGAGGCTTGCGGGTTGAGCCTACGAGGTCAGCGGGCCAAATGAGGCTGGGCTAAAAAGTCTCATTCCTAAAAGAGCTGAAAAAATTGAGCCCAACCCCATCTAATTCAATGGTTGGATGGGCCGGCCTAGCGGGCCAAACCCATTTTGACAGCTCTATTTGTAGGATTATCAATGTAATCCACATTACCTTATATGCAAATCAAAGTAATTTGCATATAAAACTTTTGTCTCTAAAGATAAACAAAAAGAAAAAATTACTTAGCTAAGTACTTCTAAAAAATAATTACTGATTTTAGCGATATTTTATTTATTTATTACCATTATAGCAATACACAATAATACTATAATAATAAATCTGCACTATTATTAAAAGTATATTAAAATGTGTGATAAATATATTATTTTGAATAAAACTTGTATTACATATATATGTGTTTTATAAATTATTCTCTCTAATATGTATTAAAATTATATTATAAATATATTATGAGTGTCTAAATGAAAAACAAAATGGTATTACTATAAATAATGCATATTGTCTTAATATTATATATTTATGTAAGTTTCCCAAAAAAATAACAATATATATTTATTTTTTTGTGAACAACATTTTGCAACTTCCCAAATTAATTTTCAAACTTCAAAGGTGAGAAAAACGAGTATAATTTTGTTGAAAGTTATAGACGTTTATTTGAGGTGCAAGGACATTTTGACCCCAAAAATAAGAATTAGTACTCCTTAGTCCATCCGTTCAACAATAGTTGTCCACTATATTATTTTGAGATGTCCAACAACACATATCCACTTTATGAAATCAATGAATAATTTTATACTTAGTTCCTAATTCACCCTTATAATTAATTATAGTTTTTTCAAGACATTATTTATCATATTCAAGAAAATATGAACAAAAGTTCAGTGTATTTTGGGGGAGTGGCACAAGCCGAGAAAGACAAGATCCTACAACTGCTGGGATAAAATAGAGTAAATATCTCAAAAGGTCACTTAATTTTGAGAATTTATCTAATAAAGTTATTAAATTTTATTTTATATCAATAAAATTATTCAACTAAACTTTTATATCAATAAAATCACTCAACTAAATTTATCATTATAAAAAATATAATTAACATGAAAAAATAAATTATTTTTTATATCATAATCATAATAATTAAAATAATAAATAAATAGCTTAAAATTATTATTTCATTTTATAGAATAAAATAATAAAAGATAAACAACAATATTTTCAGCAGCTTCCTTTCTGTCTTTCGTAATTTCTTACTGTTTCTTCTTCATCATCATCATGAATTCTGAAATTGGTAGATTTTTTATTTTATTTTTTGTATTAACATTCCCATGAGTATACAGACAAAAGTTTGACACATTCGATAGACTAATTTGGAGAAAATTTTAAAATAATTTTGATACAGTTAACCTTTTATATCAGTGTTATTTGTCTGAGCATTTTTTTTAATTTCTATAGGAAATTTGTTTTATTAAGTAGGCGTTTGGAGAGAATTTTTTTTAAAAAAAAAATGTATTTAAAGTTAAAGTGGAAACAACCATACGAAAGTTAAAATTGTATGTGATATGGACCGAAAGAAACACGAGGATTTTTTAGAAGAGAAGTCGTGAGATCGAATGTCTTGCCCAGGAGATAGCATATACTTGCAGTTCTCGAGCAACATCTGATATAAAATAGCTTATCAGAATTTTCAATTTTAAGCAGGTTATAATGCACTATTGTTAGATCTAGACCAGTTAGGGATGAATTAGGAGATAGCTAGTCGAGTTTGACTAAGCTACAAGAATTTGAAATTATTTGTTGCATGTGAGTTAAGTTGAGTTAATTAACTAGAGAGGTGTTTTTAAAACTATCAATAACTTAGAGATATAACTAATAATTCATATTAAATTAAGGGGAAATTTTTTTTGATCAGAATGATATTTTTTTCTATGTTATTTTATCTTTTAAAATATTTTTACCCTTTTAATTTTAATATCTTTAATTAAAAAATGGAAAAAAAAATCAATTTATTTTAAAATAAAAAAATATATTATAATTTGTTTTTATTTACTGATCAAATTTTCTCGCCATTTAGCAGTTTCCTAAATTAAGTCATGTTTTTAATACTTCTCTCTACACTCCATCATAATAAATTGAAGTTGAGTTTTTAAATGAAATTTATTAAGTAATAAATTTAAAGGAAGATCACAAGGTGTAGCTTTCAATTTTTCAAAGTCAACAAGATAAATACCAAAATCTTAATAAATTTAAAAATTGCCAAAGTTGTCAGCATCGATGGCTCATGGACCCCACACGCCATACTGTACAAAAATTGGCTTCTTCATTCAAAGTAAACAAAACAAAATAACAGAAAACAAAATAAAGTAAACTTCCGTTTTCAGGCTGCAAGTTGTAGCTCATAATAAACCTCTAAATTATGTCATAAATTTCAATTCTCTTTAGCTTAAATCCTTCAAATTCTTCATTAATGGGGTTTTCATCGAAATGGGTTTTTGTATTTACACTATTTTCATTCATAAATCTTTCAATTTCTGATCCAAGAGCAACATTTGCAGCTCTAATGTGTGCAAACAGAACAGCTGCACAATCCGATCGACAAGTCTATGTAGCAACTTTTCTAGAAGCCATGGATTCCATTACGCCATTAGTGGGTCGGAACAAATTTGGAGCAGTAATTAATGGAACAGGAAATAATACAGTTTATGCGTTTGGTGAATGTATGAAGGACTTATCACAAACAGATTGTAATCTCTGTTTTGCTCAGTGCAAAACTCAAATCCTACGATGCTTACCTTTTCAAAGATTAGTTACTGGTGGGAGATTATATTATGATGGGTGTTTCTTAAGGTACGATTATTATAGATTTTTTAATGAAAGTTTGAGTTATGTGGATACGACGATCTGTGGGAACACGAGTTTTTCTGGGAATCAGAGTTTGTTTAGTGAAAATGTTGGGAAATTGGTGAGGGATTTGGAGTTTGGGGGTTTGAGGAATGATGGGTTTTTGACTGCAGTTGTGGGTAGTGGGAATTTGAGTGTTTATGGGTTAGCTCAATGCTGGGAATTTGTGAATGGAAGTGCTTGTCAAAGGTGTCTTTCTGATGCAGTTTTGAAGATTGGTTCTTGTACTCCTAAGGAAGAAGGGAGGGTGTTGAATACTGGTTGTTATGTTAGGTATTCTACTCAACGGTTCTTTAATAATTCTGCTAGTGATACTCCACCTGCTGGAAATGGAGGTATGTTCTTTCTTTCTTGAATGTATGAAATGAATAAATTATTTCGTTTAATTGTGTGATCATCTCGTTTAAAATTTTAAGCTATTAGAGAGAGTACTCTTTTCCGTGACAGGGGTCATATCTTTAGATGGTATTAGAAAGGGGTGTTAGAGTGGTTAAAGTTTCACATTGGTTGGGGACTGACTTGAGCAATTCTCTCATGAGCTAGCTTTTGGAGTTTAGTTAAACTCAAATGTCATATCTTTATGGATATCATGTTTAATTGTGTAATCATCTTTTTTAACATACACTTGCGATGCTTCTTGGTTTCATGAGTTATTTCAATCTTATCCAATATTCAATGATTTTAAATGTTTAATTTTGTTTTTGTATGATTTGCAATGATACTTGCTATAAGCCTAAAACTATTGGATGTAGAGCAAGAAAAAGTTCAACTTGTTCTGCCCAATTATTTTTTTTCTAAAAAAAAGATAACTACTTTGTCATTTGGAATGATTTGAAAAACGGCGGTTGGAAATCGAGGTGACTTTAGATATTTCTTGTAAAGCTTCTCTTGTTATTTGTTTAAAATGTGGTAGTTTGTATTTCTTGGATTTTAGTTCCATTCCAGGATTTAATAACTATCTAGACATTACTTGTGATGATGTTTGGTTTTGTTATCTGATAAGTTGAAATGGTTGACTTATATATACATGAAATGAATGAAGAGTGAAATCAGCATTGATGCAAATGCAGACAATGAATCTTTTAAAAGGTGTGATGATATAAAATGTTTATACAAAATTATGTCATTCATGTTGTCGTATTATGATTAATTATCAGGAGGATCGAATCGTTTGGCTGTTATTCTTGCAACAACTCTGGGTATTTCTGCTTTCTTGCTATTTGTATCGGCTGTTTCATTCTTTGTGCGGAGGAAGGTTCTGAAACAAAAGAGAGGTACTAATTTTTAAGTCAAGTCATTTTCATTCTTTCCGAATAAAGAAATCTCATTTAAGTCTGATTGATCAAATGGTAATTTGACTTGAATTTGCTTCGATGATGTAGAGAAGAAGCAGCTAGGAGCTCTCATAAGAACGGTTAATAAATCAAAACTGAATATTTCATATGAAACTCTTGAGAAGGCGGCAAATTACTTTAACAACTCGAATAAATTGGGACAAGGAGGTTCTGGTTCTGTTTACAAGGTAATTCTCTTTGAACATTATATTCATTTTTCTTATACTAATGAGATTTGCCTTACGATAGTCGTGTTTATACATGAAATAGGGGATCTTGCCAGACGGGAAGGTTGTTGCTATAAAGAGGCTCTTCTTCAATACGAGGCAGTGGGTTGATCATTTCTTTAATGAGGTCAATTTGATTAGTGGCATTCATCACAAAAACTTGGTAAAGCTATTGGGTTGCAGCATTACAGGGCCGGAAAGTCTTCTAGTGTATGAGTACGTGCCCAATCATAGTCTTGCAGATTACGTCTTTGGTAAGTATCCAATCCACCTTAATTTATGAAATCTTAAATTGGTGTAGTCTTATCTCGTTATGTAAATGCCTTTGTTTCGCACTGAATCAGACACAAAGAACCTTCAGCCACTTACATGGAGTCAAAGATACAAAATTATATTGGGTACTGCTGAGGGATTGGCCTATCTTCATGAAGAATCGAAATTAAGGATCATCCACCGTGACATAAAGTTGAGCAATGTTCTTCTAGATGAAGATTTCATGGCAAAAATAGCTGATTTTGGTCTAGCCAGGTTATTTCCTGAAGACAGGAGCCATATTAGCACAGCTATTGCTGGCACTCTGTAAGTTCAATACCTTTTCCCGGTTACTCTTACTCTTTCTTTAATCAATACACTAAGAAAGTGCTGAATTAATCAGTTTTGGCATTGCAGCGGTTACATGGCTCCTGAGTACGTTGTACGTGGCATACTGACCGAGAAAGCTGATGTCTATAGTTTTGGAGTTCTTGTTGTCGAAGTCGTATGTGGAAAGAAGAACAATTATGTTTTCAAGAACACTAATTCTCTTCTGCAGCAGGTACTTTCTTGTGATATTTTTTCTTTCCTTAACGGACATTAATAGTATTTACTCAACTCATGTCAATATGTCATTGTGGTGTCTAGTTGTGGAACTTGTATGGGATGGGGAAATCTTATGAAGCAGTTGACCCTTTATTAGAAGGTAACTTCAATAAAGAGGAGGCATCTAAGCTGCTGCAAGTAGGTCTCCTTTGTGTACAAGCATCAGCAGAACTACGACCTTCCATGTCAAGTGTCGTGAAAATGCTCACCGAGAACCATGAAATTCCTCAGCCAACACAACCACCATTCCTCAATTCTGGTAGTTCAGAATTTAGTCCATTTAATTTGCATGGCAAAAGATTTTTGGGTCAACCAAGCTCCTCTACACAATCTTCTGGTAATAAATTGACGGAGAGTTGGATCGAGCCTAGATAAACTAAGTTGATCATCTGGAATTGGTATTTGATTTTGTTCTCAGCAAAGGCCAACTTCTTGAAGGTGAATTGTTCAGACAACTCAAGTTTTTTCTGTGATTAACTAGTACTCACTACTCACTCTCCATTTTTTTTACTGATATTTGTTTATAGTCTTATTTAGTCAACTTCCTTTTGTGAATACCCCAGTGAGCTATTTCATTTCTAATGTAAAATTTTTGTATAGTATCTGCAGCAGTTGCAATTAACTATATCTACTGTTTTCGATTTTCGAGTTTCGAGTTAGTAATTTTCATCAAGGATTATGCTTCACAATTGTCATCATCTTGTCTTAGAAGTGGCTATTCAGAGTCCCCTGCCAAGTCACAGGCATTGGTGAAACTACGCATTACAATTACATCTACACTAACACTGTAAAGAAATTTTATATTATCGATATAATTTAACCCGTTTACTTAACATTTCATCTAAGTTACTAGTACAATCTTATCATATAGAATTACTTGCAATTGACCTGATTATGCCATTTAAAATATAAAAAATGTGTAGTCTGTGTAATTGCTTTGATTTCTATGAATTTTTTGTTTGTGACCACATGCTCAACAGCTATATACTCTAGTTTTATGACTTTATAATCAATCTAGCGTAGTGTGAAGGGAACTATTTGAATGATTCAAAATCAAAATTCCCTTTATGGACCAAACTATAAAGTGGTAAGAGTTGTATTATTGTAACAAACACTTAATAGTTTATTTATTTTAAAAGCCATTGACCTTGGTGGATTTAATTGCTAGTGGTTGTATTGTTATGTGTACATCGGCTCAAAAGGAATCTAGTACCCTCTATTTCAAGTCTTGTTCGAGTCGACAAAGAATTTAAATAAAAAAAATATATTTTTAGAATTTGTGTGTTAAATATGTCATAATAATTTTCTTGCTATTAGGATTTGTAATTTGTAATTATAAGCATATCATAATATTTGTGTGAAAATATTAATATTGAAAAGTTTAAACTAAATAGTAAACATTAAATCATTATTAACACAATTGTTGTATTAAATTTGTATCATTAGTTCATTATTCCATATATAATAGTATTATAATTCTAAAAGTAATCTAAATATAGCATATCTCATTTGCAAATGGACCCTAAACAACCTTATTAATTAATCAAAGGTGAAGTATGTTTTGAGAAATTTCACAAAACTTAAAATCAGAATGTAATAATAATTAAAGAATCAAAAGTGCAATAATAACAAAATTAATCATATTTATTTTAGTTATTATATTAAGCAGAGGTAAATATAATTGCTAAGGCAAGTCCAATTTATCTCCAAGAGATACTCTTTTGTCTCAAGTTATGTGGTACATTTTGCCTTTTAATCTATTCAAAAAGAAAGTCCATTTTCATAATTTGAAATAATTAATTTTAAAATTTCTTTTTTATTTTTGGTGAAATGATTTAAGAGATTAACTAATATTTTTTGATAGTGGACGACAAAATTACATGTTCTAAATATAACAAAATTAATGATATTTGTTTTAGTTATTATATTAAGCAAAAGTAAACTGACCGTATAATTTTAGAAGTAAACTGATCGTGCAATTTTGTTCAATAAGGGACCTGCCCCAAATTGTTCAATAACATTTAGAAGTAAACTGACAGTGTAATTTTGTTGTCCACTCTCACTAGATATTAGTTAATCTCTATTTTTAAAATCTCTCTTTCTTTCTAAACTTAATGCTAAATTATAATAATATCACGTCAATTGAAATGGAGAGATGATAAAACACTCAAGGAATGTGATAGGATGGGATGGAATGTGATATTTCAGTTTTGGATGTCGCAAAAAGAGAATGTGTTTCTATGACTTTTTTTTTCTCATTCGTGGGGTGGAGAAAGGAGACTTTTCCTTTTCACATCAACAAAGTTATAGATGGTGAATTTGTGATATAAGTGGACAATTAATTTGTACTTTTAACTTAGGCTTCACAAATCACAATCATTTAATATACTTCCTCTTGACAGCTATTGCATCTTAAAGAAGACACTAACTAATGCAAATTGTTTGATGTATTACAATAAAGACAGTCAACATTGCCAACATTTTTGTATCAGTACTTTGACCTAGGAGGAATCTAGTACGTGAAGTCAATTGGATTTGTCTTGTGGATTATCTATGCTAATCTATTTTTAGTCTTGTATTAAAGATTAGTGTACTTGCACATCATATGATAATATTATTGAACAATTTGGGCAGGTCCATATGAGGAGGTCAAACTTTGTTGTAAATTTTTGGAAAAACATTTGGTCACGCAAATTGTAGAAAATTCTCAAAGTTTGAGACGTGCTAAGACACTAGTAAGAATATCGGTATAAAAATGTATTTTTCAAGATTCAACAATGTTTTTCTAGCATAAAATTAGGAGTCAAAATCTAATGAAGATTAAATAAATAAAAAAACTCAGCACATTAAAATATAAAAGAAGAAAATTTTCTTGATCTTACTCTCTGAAAGAATATACTTCGAAATATATAGGTAACAAAAAAAATATCATTTGGTGGAGTTGACAGCGGAACGAGGTAGGAAGCTGGGTTTATGGGTACTAGTTTATGGGCGTCATACTTGGGATGGTACAAGCATTGGGGCAAAGACTTATTGGGGTGGTGTAACTTTCATATTGCATGTTTCCTTTTGAATGTCTACTTTATATTAGGTGGTGGATTTGGGTCGATCGATGATGGCTACCAGTACGTGTTATTTGTATTGATACAATTCTTGTTATGCCACTTGGCATAGTCTGGTTGCATGATCAATGATGTTTCTTAGGAGAAGACGACGATGATCTCCGACAACGTCTATTCTTTCTTTCCTCTAGATGGAAGTTGTGTCATATGTTTGGTGTATTACACTCTCTTAGTCACTCTTGTACCTGTTTAGATCAATTAATTGTTTAAAGATGATTCTTAGACTTCAATTTTCAGTGTTATTTCAAACTTTCAAAAGATTTCTTATGTTTTATTTATTTTCGTATTTCCCGTTTTAAATTAAGTAATAATAATTTTTCTATTTAAGTGTTAGAGTAGATGATCACATGACTCAGTGGACTAAATCGTGACAATAGTATACATCGAGAGTGGTTAAGTTCTTTTCACATTGCATTTTTCCTAATTAAGAATCAATCAATATTTCATCAAACAAATTTAAACCTCCCCTATTAAAGCAATCACTAGTCAAGTTTAAATATCAATTTTGGTCAACTGTTTTATTTTCACCTAATAATATCTTTTCCTAGATAAACCAAAACATAGACTTTTATGTACCATTTCATTACAACGGTTGAATACTATCTAGGACAAGAGAATGTTATTATAATATTAAGTGTTAAAAAAAATAACTCTCCAAAACAAGCATGGAGGTGGAAGACTTTGAAAAAAAAGTGGACGACTTTGAAAAAAAAGTTAACATGGTTGACTTGAATAGTGTCACATTAGAGATAGTGGGCATCGACAAAATAATTGTTTTGAAGAAAATATTATTCCGTCTGTTTCATTTTACTTGACTCATATTGATTTGATAGTTTGCTTAAAAAAATATTTATTAGGAGTATATAGTACTAGTTATATTTTGAAAATTTCAATTAACACCAAGTAGTCCTTACTCCTTTAGTGATTTATATTGGCTAAACCCACAGCTAAGTATCGCACAAATTGGGTAAAAGAAATATTATAAAATGTACAAGTGTGGCATAAAATAAGAAGGCATATGATTATAGCATTAGTTCATGCTTAAATTATGGAAGATCAGATTTTAAGAAAATAAAAAGTCAGTCCAACAAGTCTTTGTTAAATGCCAAAATAGATGCTCTAGATTTCCTTAACGTTGCATTACGTTCGGTGGCGGAATCAAGATTTTTCATTAAAGGGCTTAAGACATGAATAAATCAACAGAGAAAGAAGTAAAAAAAATAAAATTCAATATCTATTATATATACATAAAAGATAATTTTAACCATGTTTAAACAATGTCATTTTTTGCTGAAGAAAATTCAAATGAACCCCTTGACCCTATCTGACTTCACCCTGATTAATAATAATTGTAAGAATAGTGTCATTTTTGGTGGAAGAGAATTCAAACGAACCCCTTAATCCTATCTCGATTCGCCCCTGATTAATAATAATTATAATAAATAAACATAAAAGATTTTTTAAAGAGGTTCAAGATATGAATAAATAAACACAAAAAGAAGTCAAAAAATGACTCAATATTATTATATATACATAAAAGATAAGTTTAATCATGTTTAAACAATGTCATTTTGAAGAGAATTTAAATGAACTCTAGCTTGATCCTATCTGGCTTCACCCCTGATTAATAATAATTGTAATAATAGTGGAAGAGTTGAATAAATTAGGGTTTAAATACGGTTAGTTGTTAAACCAGTGAGCTAAATTTGGCATTTTGAAACAGTTGGATGAATGTCTTTCTCTTACAGATCTAACCACCAAACAAAAGGAGACAACATTTAAAGAGTGACCCCCAAAAAGGTTATTTCTGCACACGTCCCCAATTTATGTGTCTACTACTAATAGGGGTGTACAAAATTGAACCAAATCGTAAATCAAGAAAAAAAATCTGACTATATTTGGGTTGGGTTGGTTTTAACTAAAAAAAAATAACCCGAGATCAAACCAACCCGACATTATATATATAATTTTAAAATTTTATTTTATACATAAAAAATATTTACTTTGATATATTTTTTAAATATTTCTTATATTTTTTCATAGTTTTTATCTTTTAATATATTATTATTTCAAGTTTGAAACTTACAATTCTAAATAGTTGTGTTATTTTCTTAAAAAACACCTTAGATAGTTGTATTTTGGTAGGACTAAAGAAATATTTGAAGTACAAGTAAATTATATGTTTATATGAATACTTTACCGGAAAAATCCGAAAATCCAAAAAACCCGAAAAAATCCGAAGTTGAAAAACCCGAGTTTTATTGGTTTGATTTGATTTATAGATTTAAAAATCTAACACAAATGATTTGATTTGATATTTAAAAAACCCGAACCAAACCGGCCACGTACACCCTATCTACTAGAAAAGCAGTCATAACAACAAAACCAATGATAAATTTCTAGAATAACTAAAATTTTGTGTCTAAAAAGTTGTTAGTTTTGTTTATCCTAAAATCCGTACAATTGAATTTATAAGAGGTCAAGTACACATATTTTGATCTAACTTTTTTTTTAGATTTGTTTACTAGCAGTTTGATTATATATTATTAGCTAAGACAAAAGAAGTTTAATGAAATAAATTAAAGCAGCTTAAGAGTAAAAGAGTCAATTCCAAATGTTTCCGGAGTGCGTGTAAGTGAGTCCGAGAGTTCTAGCCCCCGACTCCGAGAATAACATCGTATAAAGATGCAAGTAACATTACAACAAAAATAAATTTTAGCGGCAATAAATATAGATATTAATAAAGAATGCTAAAGTTTTTACCGGCATTGGTTAAGTGCCATTAGAATCAATGTCGTTAAAGGCTTAAGTGACATATATAAAGAGTGCTAATTGCCGCTAAAATATATATTTAGTAGTAATTAAGCTATTGCCGCTAATGATAAAAAAAATTGTAGTGTAAGAACTAAGACAAAATAAAAAAGTGCTTGGTGCTCAACAAAAGTGTATATTATTGTTGTATTGTTGAAAATCAGAATATCCTTACAAATGAGACAAATCGACTACTTATAGATTACAATAAGAAAGCCTTAGCCCATGGGAAAGTTCCACAATAGCCCTAAAATACTAAGCCAATATTCATGTGTCATGTGTCAAAATCGTTGGTGACACTAACTAGTTATATTCTTGCACTGCTCAGATCGATCCGAGCTCACCCACGCACCTGATTCCTCTGAAAATTCTTATCATGATCGTAATCTCTGATCCTATCTAATCTGGTAACACCTCTTTTGAAGTCAACCTCTCAGGATTTTTGCCTTCAACAATTTTCACTATTACATATTCAGTCTACCCACATACCACGTCTCTTACCCAAATATATTCCCCTATACAATTTTGTTCTTTCTTTAATTTTCACATTTTTTTTAGCTAAATGTCATGTTTACTAGGTAGCAAACCAGGCATTCCAAGATGTGTTTTTTTTGTTGGGGAAGATGTTTTTAGATGAACCTAGAAGTTCATGAGAGTCTACATCATGTGTTGGAGACAAGTAGGTAAAATTAAATGGTGGGCCAAGGTGTGGACTAAACAGATTAAATGGATGACAACAAAGTGTCAACAATTAATTCACATATATACAATTAAATATCAGGACACATAAGTCAATTATTAATTGTAAAAAAATATAAATTGTGAAAGATTAAACATCATATTTTTCGAATTAAGAAAACCATAGGATACACTAGATGACAATTGACAAGTAGTCGCTTTCATTTAATTAATTATCCTATCAATATAATAGTCTGATAAAAGAACCTATAACTATAAACATAAACAAATTGCAATTTACCATGATTATTTTTGCGTGTATAGGAGTAGTTTATTCAATTTTAGCGGAAACTACATGAATGAGCCATAAAATTTAAAATAATTACAATTCAAATCCAAAGTAATTTTTGAAATACACATTCTCTCATAAATAATTACAGCTCATGCCCCTCATTCATTAAGGTTGATAAATTTTGTTTAACTGATACTAATTTAGTACCATATATTGTATTGATATTATTAAGGCTGATAATTTTCTTAACTGATACTAAATCAATATATATATATATATATATATATATTTGTATTGATATCATTAATATTTCTTGTTCACAAATTATTCATTAGTCAATGATACTATAAGAGTATATGTATATTTTTGTGATATCATTAAGATTTCTTGTTCATAAATTACTCATTAGTCAATGACACTATAAGAGTATATATATATATATATATATATATATATATATATATATATATT